>SNQJ01S0028377.1:9596-24525 GCA_010110895.2 Picea sitchensis
CCAATGCCGTGTTCCATGGATATTATCAATAGTTAAAGGTCTCCATCGAATTATTCCCACGTATGACACCATGCACCCTACATCAGTACTGACCCATAGCGAAGTTCCGCGCTGATCCCCATTTCATTTACATCATCGCGCGAAGAGATGAGCACTAGGAAGAATTACAATCATACTACAAGTTGATAGATGAATATATGGAGTAGATTACAAAGGAATAGCTAGAGGAATTTCTTGTACCTATCGCTGATGTAGAATTATCTGACACTGACACCATAGGAAGCCCAATAGTTACATGAGTTGAACATGTTGGATAATCCAGCGGGATGAAGAAGAAAAAAAAGCAGGCTAAATTCCAAGAAATTGAGAGCGATGAAGAGGACAACACTTTTGGAGATAACCAGTCTGGCTCGCCAGAAGGAGGAGAAGACAAAGCAGAAGGACATGGAGGAGGAGATGAAGGAGAAGAAGATAAAGGAGGAGGTGAAGCTACACCACCTAAATATCCTCCTGTTGGGACAATGACACTGCAAAAGAGGAAAGTTTCTCTAAATAAACCTTCAGCAAGGAAGAAAACATGAGCCAATAAGCCACAATTGGAGGCCACTCTCACTGAGGATGACACCAGTCTGATCTACGGAGTTATGGAGGATGCCTCAGAAGACATGTTGCAGAGATAAAGAGAGAAGCAGGAGGAGTTATACGAAATGATTGAGAGAGAATTGAAGGAAGTGCAAAAAGATGTTCGCTTGATCCGCGCAATACCTACTGTGCCATATGCGCCATATTCATCACAAACTGTAGAATTGGGGGACAAACCAACCCAATTAAGAAGGCTTGCAGATGCAATAGAATCCTAGTTATAGAGAGCTCAGGAAGAGAAGGAGAAGGCTACATAATAATTTCAAAAGGAGAAAGACGAAGTCCTAGCAAAATCACGAGAAACACATGACAATGTAGCTTCCCATGAAAGTGAGAAAGCAGAGCTTCAGGTGAAGCTCTAGGAGGAAAAATCCCAGCTACAGAGGGAAAAAGAGCAGCTGCTCACAGAACAGGGCATGGTCAAAGAAACGGTAAGTAAAGCATGTATTGGTACACGAGGAGAAATATTCGGTCGAAGCTCAAGTAGTAAAGCTCGTAGAGACCCTCCAACAACTTTAGGCTAGGATAACAGAATTGAATGCCTGAACAATGTCGAGCACCCCGTAGGAGGTGTGTGACCAGAGGGAGGAGACCGCTAAAAACACAGTAGCAAGTATAAGAGTCCTTGCCTCGGAATGTAAACAATTAAGTGATAGAAGAACCCAAACATATGAACGCCTCGCCGAGGATCCAGAGCTAAAGAAGCTAGAAGCGCGGTTACAAGAGGTGCAACAAAAATAATTTTCATTGTAGGTGCAGATGAAGCTTCTCACAATAGTAGAAAGGATGAAGAGATCCCAGGAGCAACGCACAGTAACAAATCAATTCCCTCCAGGGTAAGGTAATGGAAGTAACACATAAGATACAACCTGTGTAGGATGAATCTTGAAAGGTGTTCAAAGAGATTGATGGACAAGGCTCACAACTAGATCAATTAGTTGCAGTAGTAGAACAATGCCTAGAAGGGCCTGTTACAGAGAAAACAATCCAGAAGCTCGTTGAGCAGGAGGCTTAGACGAAGCAACAATTTGAGGTAGCTCGAGTTAATCTCGATGCTTTCAAAGTAACATTGTCCAGACTTGAGTGACTCGGGATGAGTCACAGGTGAGTGTTGGGGGCCTGTTGGCCCTCGACCAAGTTTTGGGGAAACTTTGGTAGGTTTTGGCCCACTTTTGGACTTCCACATGATGGTCGAAGAAGGAGCGCCCAAGAGGAGCTGAGATCATGGATCTTACCGATTTTGAGGGTTATGTGGACCCAGTAAAGGGTCCTCTAGGGTTTTTGTAACGGGTTTATGTGATGTCGTCCCATGGGGTTTTCCCATGTTTAGGCCTTATTGTAAGGGCTTGTAAAATATAAATAAAGAATAATGTATTATCTTCCAGATTCAGAGGTCTTTGTTTTCAACCGTTTTTATACCCCATCAAGACTGTACACCCAAAAATTATTTTATGGCTCATTTTACTCCTTTAAATGTCTATGTTTGGCTAAATACTAGTGCAATAAAGAACTCTAAGTCTACTTTTCATGGTTTTACAAAGCGCTGAAAAATAAACCTAAAACTACTTGGTGAAACCAGATTTGAAATCCCTTACAATCAATGAGAAAGAGGAATTATGAGCAGCTGTTAGTTCTAACAGTCATGCGCAATGCATAGTTTACATGGTATGCACAAAAATAAAAATGGAAAATGTGCAGCTCTGCGCATTTGTTTTTACCAAACCCGTGCAAACACGATGAAGCAGAGGGAACATAAATTTGAATTTTGTTCTCTTGATTAAAGGCTCAATTTTTGCGTTTGAGGGTTGGTGTGGACCAATTTTGACCCCCGTAAACACAAATTGGTGAGAAAGAAATCTCTAATGGACTAATTGGGGAGGAATTTGATGCAAATCCCCATTATGGTCACCAATCTATTGTGCTTATTTGGTCACTTGGGTGAGCAAAAAAAATGCACTTACTTTCCTTGTTAGAACAACAAGACAATACATACAAAAGTTGGTTGATTAGTGTATCAACCATAGAGAAAATAGAAAAAAAAATGACAAGAAGATAAAACTAAACTAAGCATGCATGGAATTTCAAATGAAAACTTACAAATGAGACAAGGAATAACTAGCAATGAAAAGTGGTCTTAGAATTGATAATACCTAGGTGAAAAGTGGGACTTATGAGTCCCCTCTTCCTCCTTGGGAGGGCTCTTGAGTCCCCCCAAATATAATCTCTCTTATTCTAAGAATGAAATTACAATGGTGAAGACTCGATGGTTAAACTTCTCAAGAGGTGAGAAGAGTAACACTAGTTATGAATGTTCAAATAGCTCTAAGAGAAATAGAGATTCTCTGAAACAAAATGAACATCATAACAACACTCAAAATTCTTCTCCATGTTTGCATACCTTGGGCATGTATTTATAGGACCAACACAATATTTTTCATAACTTTATCATAGTGTAAATGCTGGAGGTATGTTGATTGATATGTTGTGCTAGTACTTTCTTCAACCATTGTCTATATTGTTGTGAGCAATTTTTTGGTGATAACACTAACTCTTATGGTGATGCGTCTCTGCTTGGAATAATCTGTGACTCTGTTCTTATAATCCATGCATGGCTGAACACTTGTGGGTTGGCATGGAACATATATGAAGATGAAGTGGAAAATAAATTTTCTTCTCTTGAATGGAATAACATTTTACCCCTTGCACCTCTCCCGCAAAATGAAGAAAACAAAATGAATCTTGCACATCAAGAGAAAAATTCCTCCGCCTTGGATATTTTAGAGATCCACACTAAATTATCTTCCAAAGACATTAACTTGTTTGAAACCCACATTGCCGACGACTACCTTGGTGATTTTTATGATGATTTTGCACCATGATAAAAGAGGACCCTGTAGGATTGTGGAAAACTTGTTTTATGAGTAGTTTGAATTATATTCATAAGATATCTCATCAAGATGAGTGGGTTTTTCAGTTCATACCTGTAGATATTTCAAAACCTTATTGTTTTGATTTGTTTCCTAGGATTAATAACAATATTGCATTTCACATTATACCCTTTGAAACTCTTTGGGGAAACCTCAGATATGATCTTCAACAATTACATGGTTCTCTCTTACACCATTCCTACAATCATTCTTGTACACATATTATCAAAGTTAGAATTTGGTTAGAAGATTCTTTCTTACCCTCTCTTCATATCTCTGACAAAAAATTCAATAATGTAATGTTTTTTATATACTATCTGGTAACACTCCACTTTTTGCTGCTAATGGTTAGTGAACATATAATTGTAGGTTTGAAGCTACGTGGATGGTTTCATTGGCATTACACATTTATCTTATCCCTTTCTTGTCCAATGTAGGATATGAGTATGATAGACTATACTAGTTTGCTTTATTCCATGCAGTTGTTTCTTTTATGTTGTTAAGAGTTTACAATAAATTTAGATATAAAATTGTGTCTCTCTCATTGTACATAATGGCACTTGGTTTGTTACCATTCTCTTTTGGACAAAGTATTGACATGTAACCCTCAACTGTAGTTTCTATATTTTAAGATTTGAATGAAATGCTTGATATGAGTTTTCACTCGATCAAGGAAATAAGCAAGACATGTAACTAATAGTTTCCTTGTCCTACCCTTTGAAAAGATGAATATGTGACCATAAGGCGGTACTAAACTATCTCACTCACTAAGACCCGTAGTTACTCATAATAACATGTTCGCAATTGAATCTCTGCAGTCTATTGGGGGGTTTGATTTATGAACAATTTGTAATCCCCTTATTTGTGAGTTATGTAGAAATTTTTTAAAGACTTGCTATTTTTTGTCTCCGTTATAATCTTCTCTTGATGGAAAAATTTCTTTAGGATTTATTCCAATACTAACCCTTATTATTCCCTGAACGATTTTTTCTCCATAGACTTGACATACCTAATATCAACCAAAACTTATCTCTCAACTATACATGTGAAGTCGATCATACTAATATTGGTTTTCTCATTCTATTGACAATTCACATTTCTTTCATAATGAACATTGATCATCCATCTTACCTACAATATTTCTAAATAAAAAATGATTCAGTTCCATAGAATTTTCACTATGATTGTTAGTGAACAAAATTGTTGAATCTCTTAAACCAATTATCCCTGATATCACAATCAACAGATTGATCACTATCATGACATAATTGCATACCCATAAGGATTTTCCAATTGTTTCAACCAAAAAAATCAATTCTTATTCATATCATCTCCTCGGTTACATATGAAGTCATATTTGAATCAATTGGAAGAAATATTCTCACAATGATATGAGTAATTGACCCTTTTTATCTAGTGTTGGAACACCTCGTAATATTATCCTGGTTTTTAAATTACCCTTCCAAGGGTGGACCTAAATCTTTCCTTCTCATTCATCGTAACCTGTGTATCAAACCATCCCCTCAAAATAGCTCAAATATTTACCCTTTCATTCTCACTAGACTTCTTGTTCTAAGTTGAAATGAAGATACAACCTACACTAAGGAGTTCCTTGTTTCAATATTAATTCTCCCATCGAAGGAGATACATTGGTGGGAACTTAACTCATGTTTTAGAATTAGAATGGGAGGCCCTGTGAATAGTCACAATGGCATAAGAGATTGAACCAGAATGATGATATCTAATTCTTCTCTGATCATATTTTCTATTGTGCGGTTTGAGGGAAAAAAATGAAGAACAATCAACAACTATCAATTTTTCTCATTCGTTATACACTTGCAGCATTGAGGAACTCAAGGAAGTATTTTTTTAAACTTATTTTTCAGAATGCTCAATATAAGTTTGACAAAGGATTATTAATAATGACATAAAAATGAATACCCTGAAGCTAACCAAATAAAGGTGGAACCTTTAGGACTCGTGAGATCGTTGATCATTCTTTTGTATTCAAAGCGAATCATGATCCCCAACCAAAGTAGGTTGAGAACCCGGGAACTAGAAAATCAATATTGGGAAGGTAAGCACATTATCAATTTCATGATTGATATTTTTCAAATCCTACCCTATGATATGACAGGGGTAACATAACATCAAGATTTCAAGTACTATCATTATCTTCCTCTTCATATAATACATTTTGAACACACTCTTTCAATGAACTAAGGACCTAATCTCATAGATTTTAATATTGTGTCCATGAGCTCCTCATACAAAATGATCCTTTAATTTACCAGTGCTCTTGTGAAAGGTGAAAGTAAATATATTTTTAGGGAAACCTAAAAAAGGTTGGGGAAAGGCCATCAAAATCCAACCCCAAGCATACATTCCTTAGATACACAACCACTAAGGAAAGGTCACCTAGATAATTCATCCAATCTTGTGTTAACATCTATGGGTTGATTTCATACTTTTGGCATGTACCAGTACATCAACAAGATAGTTAGGGAGTCTTTCTTAGTCAGATGCCCTTATGCTGACCTACATTGTTAGAGGCTATTTCCATTGATAAAATGTTATACCACCTCATCCTCTATTGAAAATATAACATCCTTAGGTATATGATTTACCCAACCTTGGTTGAACACACTGAAGACATTTATACATGCCGTTGATATGCAGACTACTCAATCTTCAAAAATATTAATTTCCCAGTCTAAAATTGTAAAAAAGAAATCCGTAGTTGTGGAAGAACACATTTGTCTATGGTGTGCAAGTATAATTATCCATATGATGGAAATCTATCTATCTATATTTTTCTATGAGCTCCATTAACCTCATAATAACATAACAACTGTACTATGGTAGATTCTGACAAGACTCATGGACTGATCTTAGATGCATGACACATACTCAACAAGTCAAAGCAACTCTCATATCACCCCGCTTCCCATACACCCAATTATTTGTATAATTATTATTTAAAAACTCAAAAGGGTGAAGATACTCTGAAATAAAAGGGAAGTTGAAAGCACTATTACATGGTGTCGGAAGTATAAGTAAACCTTTTGGGGCTATGCTTATATGATACCAGGGAAACTTTGTTAGGGATATGGACTCTCATTGGGAAAGAATCAATGTCAAGAATAGAGAGATGAGTAACACACTTATGTATATATCTGCTTCTAACTAAAATATCAGGACTCACAGTTGAGCTGGGGCTAATAAAAAATACACTTTTAATTTATTTTTACCTCATTCATTGGCTCACTAAAAAGGATATGTTAGATGATTTTTCCTAATAGAAGAACATATATTTTTGGAATCCAACATTAATGTGGTAACCATAATTATGAAAACACTTAATATAATTCTATGGGTTTGATTTTATAGTTATATTTGAAGTTAAAACCCTAAATATCCAATAACATAGATAATTGGTTCTCCTAGTGTGTCGCCAACATGTCGCCAATTGTTGTGACCAAAAAAGGTTTCCCTTTAATTTTGTTCTCTTATGAGATAAAATAAATGGGGCTCCCATTAATTTTACACCCAGATGCCTAACCTACTTGTAATCCTACCTTTCGTAGCCTTCCTTTACCTACCCAGATATAAGTGTAAGCAATTGGAAAATGATGACCCTTGAGGAACCCTTGTGCACCATACACCATTGAATTTGGTATTGATGTCATTACCCTCATTCAACAAAGAGACCTTTGAGAGACCCTCTATTGGAACCCTGTCTATGATTGAATGATGTTTTTGTACTCCAACAATAAATTGATCAACTTCCATATCACCCATTGGATATATGAAGCTGAGAAGGTAGCACAGTCCTTCATGGTGACTCACCTCCTTTCAAAGATAACACAATCAACTGACATCTCCTAAAAAATATTGGGATTTGTCGATGATAATAAGGGCCATATTAACCAAATTATGTGAATAACTCAAATCTAGTCTCTCAAATCCTTTGTTGGACATGGTGTTGGCATTGATGTCAAAGGAGACCAATATGGTAAATATTGGACATAGTGTATGTTGTTAGCATTGATGGAAAGAGGATAAATATGGTCACTGAGAACTTGATTAATGTTTATATATTGATATCAGTATCCTAGCAAAATTTTATGTTGAATTATGTTACTGGCATCCATTCACATAAGAAGCAATTGAAAAAAAGTGAAGGGCTTGTTCACTCCATGAATATATCATTGGAAGACCTTTACAATGAAACATCAAAAAGAATTTAATGTGCTCTAAATACAAGAAGGAAGGGTCAAATATGGTGCTTCAATAGAATACAACATGTTTCAAGGATCTGGTATAAAAATCTCAGCAAGGGGGATGCTTCACAGATCCTTCATTACTTAGTACTTGAAGAATCTTGTTATGAAAGTTATATATCAATGTCATCCATTCTCAAGTGAAATAAATCAAGGACAAAATATCATCTCTCAAAGCATATAAGATCTTTTATTAGAATTTCCTCCAAGAAGGTGTGAGAAAAATAATGAGAGATCTCATTGCAATCGTTAGAGCACTTGATCAAAGTAAGAAATTGTTGGATCATGCTACAAGATTAAGTGTTTCAACTCACTGCAACTCCCACGCTACAACTCCATGCTACAAGATTAGTGCTACAACTCGCTGCAATTCCATGCTACAAGATTAGTGTCACAACTCGCTGCAACTCCCACACTATAGCTCCATGCTACAAGATTAATGTTGCAACTCGTTGTAACTCCCACACTGCAACTCTATGCTACAAGATTAGTGTTGTAACTCACTGCAACTCATATGCTGCAACTCCACGCTACAGGATGATTTTTGCAACTTGCTGCAACTCCATGCTATAGGATTGGATGTGAAAATTCAACTAGAGTCAACAAATATGTGGAAGCAAAGACGTCATTTAAAATCCACACTTGTAATTTTTGAGTCCACTCTGTTAGCTTGCTAATAAAGGAGGAATGTGGATCTGTGACCAAATCTCTTCTGTTGAAGTGGATGCTTCATTTGGCAAGTTTATAAGGCAGTCACAATAGTATATATGGGCAAGTTTCCTTCAAAGAACCTCCTGTACCATCCACCTCACACATTTTTTGGGGAAACTTCCCTTGTGTCGGCTAATTGGGCATGTTCTGCACAAAACCCATGTTGTAGAATTTCAAAATTCGTTTCCGCTGCTCCATATGAAAATCATTGTCTGATTTGGATGCCTTTTTAAATTAAAATCAATTAATAAACATAAAAGTCAACATTTGTGTCAATTAAATGAAGAGGTGCAATGTTTTGTTATTAAAAAGACACATTGGTTCATTTGCTCTTTTACAAAAAGACACATTGTTTCAATATCATATACCTCTTGAGAGACTATATAAATAGAGAAAAATGGTAAGAAGGAAAGTGTCTCTGCAGTCTACATCAGAAGATCAAAATGAGCAGAGTCCAAGAAAGAAGTTGTAAATTTTTTATGTAGTGAGGGTGGTTGGGAGGAGCTCAAGAGGATTGAATTTCTCTGTAGTTTAAATCCTATTTCACAAGGGAGTTGTGCTTCCCTAGAGTTGGTGCTTCTTAGAGTTGGTGGTCTAAAACAAGGGAGTTGGTGCTTCCTAGAGTTGGTTCTCTAAAACCACGGGATTGGTGTCTCCTTGAGTTGGTGATTAGAAGAGATATTGGTGTCTCTCACACAATTGTAACTTGTACTTGTAATTGTTATATTTAAATTTATGTATTCAGTACATTCTTGTTGATCAATAGTTATGATTAATTAAATTGTTAATTAATAATTTTTAAAATTTTAAAAGAAGAAGCAATATTGATTCACCCCCCCTCTCAATATTGGCCAATATTTCAACATCCTTAATCTGGAAGAAATGGTAATCTCCTCACTATCAAGATTTTTGAACTCAATGATTCAAAGTTTGGAATTTATAATACTTCAGTCTGCAACATGCCTCTCTTCACCTAAGAAATTCATCTTGTCTCCTCGACATACCATATGGTCAAATTTCCTTGGGATCGGATGACTATGAGATAAATTTCCTTCAAATCAATTTCCATTACCTAAACCATGAGGGAGGAAAATGTGGGATTGAATCTTACAATCAAAGTGATTCTCTAATTCATCTATGATTTTTAGATAATCTAAAAGAAAGGGGGTGGGATTTTCATTTTTTTAATTGAAAGCCTTTATAAATAATGAGTCTATTGGATAAGTGATAGATATCATTAACCCACATTATCTTCCTATGTGGGACAAGTATAATACTCTCCTCCATAAGGTAAGTGATCAATATGATGAGACTGGACGTCTCATTTTGAGTAACTGCTCTAGTCTCATTACATATGATGATTATAACACCCTACATTCAAGCAACATGTTAGGGGTACAACATGAATATCTGACCAGGTAGAACAGTTAGGGGTACAACATGAATATCTGACCAGGTAGAACATGGAAATTTTTGGGTTATAATGTTGATATCATACATATGTAGGGTCACTCTAAATGAAATGGAATTTAAATAATTTGATTAATTAATATTTCTCCAGTTGATTAGTAATATAAATAGGGATTGTGATACATACAAAGGATTTATACAACATGCACTCACATTTTCTTTTGTTTATGAAAAACAAGAACAAAATTGGAATGACATAATCCCCACTTACAAACTAAGAATGAATAACTGCTAACACGAGACTAGGGAATGAATGCCGCCGATCAAATATTGGTAGTATTACCAGTAACAAGAAGATAACTACGCATATTTAACAATGGACAAGTTTTCCCTCATGCTCAGGAGAACCATATGCATGGATAATGCAAACCATTTTTTGTTGGTTTGCAGTCACGGGGATGTGATTGTTTATTAAATCTTATGAAGCCTTCATACATGTATTACCATAACCCACTAACCAAATATGATACCATTTTCAATTGTGGGTAAAGAGCCTTGCGAAAGTCACTGAATGAATTCAATCTGCGATCCTTCACAAACCTGAAACTTGCAAACCACGTAAACCCAATGCCTATGAACTTTCCTCTATGGACCCCACTACAACACATCTAATTCTTTTCAGTACTTACCTTCACGGGTGTATCTTCCAAGACATTAATCTCACCTGAACGCTCATTCCAAACCCTCATCACAGACCATGTGCCCTAAAAACTACAAAGCCCTATCGAAACCACACCACGGGTAGAATATATCAGAAATTTCCAAACCAGTCGAAGATTTTCTCATGAAACTAAAACTTACAGACCATGTAAAATAATCTATGTGGAAGAATCTGTGTGGATTTACTCTTTCAAGATAACTAATACATAAAATCCCATAACTCCAAGAATCCATGACCCACAAATCTATTGAGAGAATGATTCGCCAAACATATGAATTATAACTTATCAGTTTCGGTTAAAGTTCCACAAACCTACATATGTTCCCGAAAACCTATTTACAACATAAATGTTTCGCCAAGCCACCTGTTGGTGACAAGTGACATGACCATCCTGATATGCATATCTTTCAATCTGTCATCTCACATGCATAAAATATCTATAAAATGAGAAAAGTATATACAATATAGAGAATCTTGGATAGACGTAATACAAATATGGAAAAATCAAGTTATTACAGTACACACTAATAATTGTCTATGGATTTTTAGGTTCCGAGAGGTTAATGAAATGAGGAAGGACAAGGGAGAAAGCTAATTTCCATGCGTGAAACCTGAAGAACGACGACTATACATAAATGAAGACGGGGAACACAACTTACAGGAAATAAACTAAGATATACCAAAGGCATGTGAGAGATTACAAGTCAAAGAGAAATCGTAGATCACCAACTCTCGAAAATCATACGCAACTTGGATAATTAATGATGGGAGTGTCCTTTCGAGAAGGAAAAATTAAGCGAGACAACAATAAAAATGCTCCCATCTCATTGTATCACTTCAAGGAATATCACCTGAAGATGTTATAAAATGAAGTAGATGACATAGAAACTTCATTGTTCAACAAAGAGGGGAGTTAGAGTGCAATCTTTCATGGCCACAAAAATAGGAGTGGTTGAATAATTCTCTTGGATATTTCCACCAGGACGAACTATTAGGATTCGACAACGTCGGGCCAAGAAGGAACTTCACTTGTTTTTGCAAGAAGAAGATCACCTATTCTTAGATAATGCAAGATGCAAATGGAGAGATAGAAATACTACACAGTCCAACCTAATATATGTCCAGATCAAAACAAATATCCAAGTCTTGACCATGAAACATTACCGAAGTAGGTAAACATAGGTCGAAAACTATTCATGTTGGAAAAGGCTTAAGGTTGGAGGGAAAAAATGTGTTTCCTTCTCGACCAACTGGTTCCCATGAAAAAATAAGAGAGGTTGACAATCAATGAACACGTTTTCCTGTAGTTGGTCATCATCTAGAAAAAATTTTCAGGGGAAGATCCCTTCACCGCCAAATATTTAGAGTTTCTCACCTTCCCGAGGAGGTCATAGTAGGAAGGAATATTATATCATAATTTTTGTATGTTTCTAAAAATCCAAAATGCAATGGGAATGGGAAGAGTAGGGAAGTTGTAGCATTCGTAACTGGAAATTCTTATAATTAGGAAGGTCAATAGTCCACCTATGGGTATATAAATTTTTTAGTGTAACTTGAAAAGGGGGCCTGGAGAGCCGAAATTGGGTGTTGAATAATTATTTATCATACTTAAATATGGGTAGGAAATGTCTCTACTTATTGTTATATTCTTTAAAAACAAATTATTTCTTTGAGGGAGAATAATATCAAACAATTTCATAATTCATTTATTCAATGGTGTATTCTTGGTGATTGTTTTCTACAAGTGTTCCAATTTGTCATTATTTCCAATTGTCATTTGTAGAGAATAATTATAAATGGATTGTGAATTCAATTACAAGAAGATTCTTATGGTAATTTACATGCAAATAAGTATGCAATATGATTTGATTCTGTAAAATTATAACTATTTTTGTTTTGCAGATTAAATTATACACTTGTAATTGACTCTGCTACAGTTAGAATAGTATTATAGCTACTCATTTAATATAAAATTGCATTACCATACTAGATTAATTCTTCATTTAGGATTTATCTTAGTTTATATGGAAAAGTATCTCTTCGGGGAGCAATTCATTTAGTTAGTAGCAGCTGGGCCCATATACTGGTGGAGATTTCTATTCAAACAAGAGTGGGTCTAATTGGGGTTGCCATCGAGCAATTCTCCCTCATGTTGACGTCAGTATTTTCGCCCATGTCAATAGGATGTTACAAGGATAGTCATGCAAGTCTCACACAATAATAGTTACAGTAACCATGACATAAATCTGTGCGGTCAACACACAGTCAATCGAAAAAATATCATGGAAATAAAAAACACTATTGCAGAACTTGTGAAAAACATAGAAAAACAATCATGAAAATCGTTGGGATTATGAAAAATGAAATTTCTCAAAATCCAACAACTAATGGTGGTTGTTGAGTGAAATTTAAAGTTTGTTAAAGATATCACAAATCACCAAAAGTTAGAAAACAACTAAAAACAACCTAAGAAGCAAGATATGATTATCTAAACCCAAAGTGGAGTTGCCAATCTGTGATGGGGATTTTGTTGCATTTTTGAGAAAAACCCCTTTGATTTATCTAGGTTTTAGGATAAACAACAAATAATGGTTAGTTTTGGGAAAAAACACAATACTCATTAGGGGAATTAAATTGGCCTCAAAACAAAAAAATGCATTATCAAAATCAACTTTAAAATAACCAATAAGATTTAAGATGATGATGTCAACCATAAGGGTAAATATTTTTAGGGGAAAATTAATAAATTACTTGTTTTAATCATATTTTTGACTATCTTTACTCAAATTTCAAGTTTAGGAACTCATTGGATGTGGAATTAAATTATGCATCCAACGAGTACCCACTTTGCATACTTTTGATATACCCACAATGAGATAAACATAAACACATTTTTTGATGTATTTCTAGATTATCTCACTACGAGTCTATCTAAAGTAGGTTGAGTGGGTACTTGTTGGATGTAGAATTTAATTATGCATCCAATGAGTGCCTACACTTGAAATTTGAGTAAACCTATAAGGAGATAAGTCGAAAATATGATTAAAAAACTAGTTTTCTTCATTTTCCTTTGAAAATTCATAACTCTTATTTTATTATTTTCCTTAGGAGACCCATTTTAGACCTCAAAATTACCCTAATGATTATAATAGCAAGAAATAAATTAGCATGCATGTAGCTATATTACAAATATATCCACGAGAATACCATTCAATACTCATATATTAATCCAATAGAAACCCACAAAATGTGTAATATCACTTGATAAGAATGATTGGAGGCAAGTGGGCTCCAACACTCTCCTTGGGATGGGTCCTTTCCTTATTGAAATCTCTCTCTAACTATGGTGAATAAATAAATCTTGGTTAATTGAAGAAATAAAAAAAGAAACCATGAGGGAAATGAATGGTAGATATGAGAGAGTGTGATAATTGATCTCCAAGCTCATTCTTCCAACACAACCTTGCAATTCTTCTTCTTCTTAAATGCTACCCCATGGCTTTAATTTATAGGAAAATTCTATGCTCCAAAGAAGTACTAGTTCCAATGTGAATGCTCCTCATCCAAATGGGATCTCCAATTCTTGATAGAGACCCTTGGGAGGCAAAAATACTCAACATTGATGAGATGAGAGATTGAATTCACCTTGTAGACCATCCTAGAGACACACAATCCAAGCCTATTGGTCATTAATTATGCATTAAAAAATTAGTTGGTGTCAAGAAATGCAGGGAACTTCCACACATATCATAGCGAAAGAGAAGAATACTTTAATCAAGAAAAAAAATGACACAAGAAATCACATAGTACACCAAGATTTTACCATGGAAACCCTTAACTGGGAAAACCAACATTCCTTTGAGTGTTCTTCTCTCTTGTTGTATTATTCATTCATAATAAAATGTTACATGTCTAACCTTGGTCCACACCTAAGACACAATCAACATCATATCTTCTTGCATATGCAAGAACAACCCTATAGCCAAATCGACTTGCATATGCATAACCAACAACCTACACTTACACATGCATTAACCTGCAAAAGTGTATTCTATGATCACCTTACAAAAACAACAACCTTTACAGCCTTACAACATACCTTTTTATAGGATTTACAAAAAGAAAAACCTAAATATTCATGCCCCAAAAATGGTTATAGATCCATGCATATAATTGGCTACAAATCCCGCAAATCCCATGATTCTGTTATAGTCGACTCCAAGTCAGGATTACTA
>SNQJ01S0028377.1:24535-35745 GCA_010110895.2 Picea sitchensis
AGGGTCGATTTCAAATAAGTGTTGAAGAAAATGCTTTAAGGAGTAAAAGTTCAAAGGAGGAACAAGCTCATAAGAGGCAGCAGGAGAAAATTCTTCAATAGGGAGGAGCCCTTTAAGATTTCGTAAATTAATGAGAAAGATCCATTCAGGAGGAAGCATGATTGTCCAGACGATCAGATTTGGGGGAGTTTCACATAGGTTAGCCATGGAGTCTTTCGTCACTTCATAGTTCAAAGGTTTGAAAGTGTTTAAGGAGTGGGGACTGTCGAAGTCCTCATGCTGTGAAATAATCCCAGTCGTTGGTTGCAGTGAGGATATGTGGCAATGGATCAAAGGGTTTAGAGGGAAGAGCCCCAGAAGATTGCGCAGAGAAAAAGTTGATTTTCGCGAAGTCACGAAGGTCAAGGAGATTTGGATTGTCGGATCCAGAAGGACATGCAACATAGATCCATGTGTTTTGGCATAAAGGTACTTCAAAGGAAAGTAAGGGCGGAGTGAGCGAAAACTCCTGAAGTCACAAAGTGGCGAAGTAGATTACGACTGTCGATCTGAGGGGGCCATGCATCGTTAGATCATGGGATCCAGAAGTGTGCATCTGGGAAAAAGGGTGTTGAAGCATTCATAACTGCCAAACACCGAAAGCTCGAAATGGATCACAGTCGTTGGTTGTTGAAGGAGCGCAGACCATAGATATTGTTGGGTAAGTTCGTGGTTCAGAGTTCGGAGGAAAATAGGTAAGATGCATTCAAAAGCACCAAAGCCCAAAGTTGTGAAGAGGGATGGCCTAAGGTTATAGCTCATGGTCATATTGAATAATATCCTAGCAAAGGAGCTAGTGCTCTCCACTCACTGTTACCAGAAGCGCCAAAGAACGGGGTCGCGAAATAATTGAACTTGCATGGTAACAAAAGGGATCCTGTGTAAATTGATTCCAAGGTTTAGCAGAGGCTCGAAGAGTCGATTCAACTCAAAAATTTGAATATCCTTGACTGGGAGGTCACACAACCCCGAGGAGAGAAGGGGAGTCTACATCACAAGCCCCAAAAATGTTGTTTAGGGTCTCAAGACGGCCCCGAAAGTACAAAAAGATGCACTGAGATGAAAACTGCCAAAATAGGGTGGTTGGACTAGATGGGCGACCACCAATATACACATGGATCATCCCTCCCCACTTAGGAAGAAATGACATCCATTGCGTTGAGTTCCCAGAGAAGAGGGGAAATCATTTGCTGAATCTGAATTTTGGTGAGTTGCTTGCCTTGCTGGAGAAGTTGTGCTTCTTGGTCTGTGGAAGGTTGTCACGAAACTGTTGCTGGAGGGGTTGAATATGTTCCACCAACCCATTGTATCTTGGATTGAAGGGCCATTATGTAGGAACCATAGTAGTTGAAGAAGCAATATATTCTTTTGCTTCTACAATCTTCTTCGGTTGGATAAAAGGTGTTAAGGATGTAGTGGTTGTAGTGGACTTCTGCTCATCCTTTCAATAGATTGTGAAGAGGATAAATTTAGCAGTATGATATATTACCTTGTGACATTATTTTGGTGGAACAATAGTTGGAACTACCTCTGGTATCCTATAGAGCTAACCTCCCAGAATAATAATGACACTACGAGGTTGAGACTCATAAATAACATGACATTTCCACATAAATGGTTGGAAAAAAACAAAATCATAGATATCAAGAGGGGAAACATCACACACTACCTCATCCTTGAAGGGATGGATTCCATAATACATGAGACACTATTGGCTGAAACGAAGATCTTGTCCTTGGTGAAGCCACCCAATGTTGTAAGGTTGTGGGTGTAGTGTTGTCGACAACCCTAACTGTTTGACGACCTCAGTTGAGATGAGATTCTTCTAGCTTTCACTATCAACAATGAAATGCAACAGGGTCCCTTTCACCCACATCTGTGAACGAAAGAGGCACTCCCCATATTCAGGATCTTCTAGTTCTTCTGGTTGAATTGTTGTGGTCGTGACGGTAACAATGGGGTTTGCATCGATGATTTTCCTTTTTTCATTATTTTCTGGATCATATTCTGAATCAGGGTTTGGATCCTTGTCTTTTATATCAGCCACCAATGACAGTTTTGAGCGGCATTCATCAGTTTTTTGCTAGGGGATTTTGTGGAATTCGCACCACTTCCTAGTGTCATTCTTTGTCTTTCCCTTACCCTTCTTTTCCTGTGTCTTGGACTAGTTGTTAGGAGGTTGTTGGTTAGGGTCATCTTTATTATTATTTGGTTGTTGTGGATTTGCAAACCCGAACTCCCATTTGTTCTAGTTCCTAAATTTCTACTCGATTTTGACAACATATCGATAGGCAACTCCCAGTGATGAGATGTTTAGGAAATCCATTTCAGTTTGGATGTATCTATGCAGAGCACCACGGTATTTTAGAACCATATTTTTCTCAGAGTATTTGATACACAACTTGGTGAGCAAGGTATGGACAATATTTGTGAACTACGACACCGTTTGGCCCCACTCTTTCCATATTGTGGTCCATCTCATGTATTGGTATTCATAGTTATCAACACGTTAATATTGTTCCTTGACCACATCCACAAAAAATCCCAAGTGGGATCAACCCCATATATTCCAGATTCCTCTGTGGAACTTTTCTACAAGTAAGTTTTCGACAAATGTTTGACATGGGGGAGAGCCTCGAGGACTGTGAAGGTGATATTTTCCCTATCAGAAAAATTGAAAGAGAAATAACCTTCTAGCAGATTTAACCATTTTTCTAGGGAATTTGCATCTATTTGACCTTCAAATATGAGAATATAAAAATTAACTTGTACCTTGAAGGGAGAGGTTCCTCCAAAGTGGCCTCTTGATGAATATGTTCCTGTTTCTATCGACAGGCATTGAAGGATGTGGGAAAAATTGTCCATCATTTCATCCCTCTATCATGCGAGAGATTGCTCAAGCAACATGTTAATAGAATCTTTTGTTCCTCCATTTTTATTTTCTTCCGCCATGGAGGGTTTCTTGGGAGTGAAAAAACGATTTTCCTCAAGAGAGACAATCTCAAGACCCAACTTGTTATACTCGGACCTCATTGGGGAAATGCACTAAAAAATGATCAAGAGAAACCTGCTCTAATACCATTGATCTAGATTATTTTCGGAACAAAATGAAAGCAGAGATATTACAATGAAATACACATAAATATTTCCAGAAATAGAGAAATACAACAATACATGATTTCTATTAATGAAATAAATGTATAGAGACTGTAAAAATATAGAGTGCAAGACTCGCTAGAATGGTGGCAGCTTTATCTCTGAGAAGAGATGTGACAGTTACGCTCATTTGCAAGAATATGAGTACAATGAGGCACTGAAGGAATTTTTACAATAAACATGAATTTTAAAACCCTAGACATCCAAAAAACTAACCCTAGGAGATGAAGTGCCAAAATTCATGTGGTCCCCGTTGGGGTAAGTTAGTACATCAACTTCCCAGGGTCGTAAATTTTGCATATGATCTCCGTTTTATGCGTGTGATAGCCCATTGGAAAGGTTTTTTTGAGAAATACACATTATGCCATCAAATTTTTATTGTGTCAATATTTTGACTATGGTAAGCCAAAAAAATGTTGTTTAGGGCCTCAAATTGGCCCCGAAAGCACAAAAAGATGTATTGAGATGAAAACTACCCAAATAGACTAGTTGGACTAGATGGGAGGCCACCAATATCCACCTAGATCATCTTTTCTTAAATAGGAGAATCCTGAACTTTCTCTCACAAAACCAGGGAAGCAATGCGCATTGCCTCTCTACACCAAGAGAACTTCACATCACTCACAAACTTGGTCAATGAGTCTGTTATGTTTTCCAACGTGTCTACTTTCTTTAGTAGCACCTTGGTACTTTCCACTATATCTCTTATGAAATGGTATTGCACATAAATGTGCTTAGTATTTTAATGATAAGAAAGGTTCTTTTCCATAAATATTGCGCTTTGACTGTCACAACTTACCTTCATATCTCTCTACCCAAATTCGTTTCAGGAACACAACATTTGAATCCATACCGCTTCTTTGATTCCATGAGTGGCCTCCATGTATTCAACTTCTATTTTCAGCAATGATACGACCGCCTGCCGCTTTCTCATCCAGCTTATTGCTCCACCAAGCATCTTGAAGAAATATATACTGGTCAACCTTCGTCGTTCTAGATCTGCATCCCATTTGATGTCAACAAATCCATGTACATCTAATTTACCACTATCATCTCCAGGTCTTCCTTGGTATCATATAACATAGTCCTTCGTGCCACACAAATACCTAAATACTCTCTTGACAATTGTCCAGTGCTCCTTTCCAGGTGTTGACATGTACCTGCTCAACACTCCCATTGCATGGGAAATGTATGGTCGAGTGCATACCATCGCATAAATCAGACTACCAAAAAAAGTTGTATAGGGAACACGTGCCATGTCCTCTATGTTAAATTTTAAGCTATTATTAGGTTACTTTTATATTTACTAGATAACCATAACATAGATAGGATCAAGTAGAGAAACACAATCACAATATACGCAACATTTATCCTGGGAAACCCTCATGGAGAAGAAAACCCAACAAAACTTCCTTAATATAGATAGCCAATACAATTCCGAGACAATAAACCAAACACTAGAGAATATCCTCTCCCAAGCAATGTGCCTCTCTCTCTTCCTTCTTCTGACAACTGGAAAATGCAACTTATTTCAATACTTGCGCACTAGATAAGTGAGCTGAGTGAGTGAATAAATGAGTGGTTGACTTCCTTTATTTATACAAACTGGCAAGCGCTGAAAGGAGGTGTCTCTTCACTGGCAGGGACGACTTGTCTTTCTGGGTGGTTAGAACCACTTTAATTTTCCCGGGGGCCGATTTCTCAATTTGCATATTACAATTAGGGTTTGACCAATCCACAAAAGGGGATTTTTTCAATTACAATTCCCGACATGATCAATCCACAAAAGGGGATTGATCTAATGAATAATAAATCAATAACGAATATATTTTATCTTTTACTTTATCCACAAAAGGGGATAAGAATATTCTTTGCAGTTACACAATATTTTAACACTCCCTCTTAACAACAAGGATATTCTTTATCTTTTGACAGGTCACTGGATGTCATCATCAACTAAACAACAACATCAACTGGATAACATCATCAACTAGGTAACAACATCAACTAGATAACAATATCAACTAGGCAACATCATTACCTAGGTAACATGAGGCATCAATATAATCCACTTGGTCATCTGGCATCACGACTGACATATCTATAAATCATCGGAAGTTTTTTTCTCTTTATCTTTGCGCAGAAGATACTCTTTCTTTCTTTCATCTTCACACAAAATATACTTTTTCTTATATTCACACAGAAGATATCTTATCTTCACACAGAATATGTCTTATCTTCACACATAAGATATTCTATGAGTTTTTCCATTCCTTTTATGTTCTCCCTTCTCTTGTAGTCATCTATCTCACCCATCCACTAGGGAGGACTACTACCACATCTTCACTCCTAGTCATCCCACATGAACTAGAGAAGCTAAAATGCTAGCCTGGGCAAGACTAGACTCCCTTTCCATGATCCATGTAGGATCACGAGACAAACCTCAAGAGCCAATTATCCATTCCACATGGTCAAGGTTTGTGTTCTAGGCTACTCAATCCTTGACCAAAGGAGAGTATCTTCTCGCTTCCCCTTGGACCAACATCCACACTCCTCTCTACGAGGCTAGTCAAACCCCTCTCTATGAGGGTATTCTAGCATGTCCCTAGAGTATCCAAAATCAACACTTGGACAGAGGCCAACCTTGGAAAATTTCTCATTCCCCTTTTCTACAAAGGTCTCTTCCTTCTCTACAAATATCTACTTGTGGGATTTCTCATTCCTTCTCTACGAAGGTCTACCTGTGGGATTGCTCATTCCTTCTCTACGAAGGTCTCTTCTCTTTTCTACAAAGGTCTAGCTATGGGATCTGAAAAATCTCTTGTAGTCCAAAATCTTTCCATGGTATAATACCATGCTACCCATCTTCTAGGTACCATCCATATACTGGATAAATTTCATCTTGATCAAAATATCTAGGCACCATCCATCTGCTTTCCTAACTTCACCAAATCAAAATCCTCCATTTTGAACTCGGAGACATAGTTCCCTCTTGCACCAAACTAAGATCTTATAATCATCATCCTTGAAGTTTTCTTCTATAATATCATGGGCGCCTTCTTGAGTTCACACATTTCTTTCTTTCTGACTTCATACTGGATCAACCTTCTCCCTCTACATCTATAAGAACGATACTGGAACAACCTACAATTACCTGCATCTCATTAACTATATCTGAGTATCCATCTTTCTCTTTATTTTTAACATTTTTGTTCTGCATCTTTAGGAGCCTCCTGCTCCTATATAAATACTGGATACTTTCTGGTCTTTACTGACTGTCACCATATCATAAGTCCTTCTCATGCTGTCTAACTTCTGCAAGTCAAGGCATAATTTCTTTCTTCTGAGACTTGTAAACTTACTTACAATGTGCTTTCTAAGATATGTCACTTAGCCAATCAGTCAGTAACAATAAGCAACAATCAAATAAAACTATATCATGATTTATATCAAAGTAGTACACATCTTTTCTTAATCAAAATTTGTTCAACCATGTACACATCTAAAACCCTAATCATGAATAAGACTTTCGAACTCTTTTTCACTCTAGCTATGAAATTACCAAAATTTCCCTTACTATCATAGATAAACACATACCTTTGTCACTCTCATGAGTGATCATACCTAAAATACATATTTTATCTCTTTCTTTATCCTCTTCTTTTATACTTCCTTCATAAATCTGCATAGACACTGAGATAAAACGAGGTTAATTAACATTCTCACAAAAATCAAACTTGTAATGATAAAGTATTAAAGTAAACAAGATTCTAAAAATAAACATGAATACTTATATTTTGTTTTTCTGTGGGGAGGCTCCATGGAATCCACCATTTGTTATCTTTCTTCAGATCAACTATCTTCAACTTAAAGTACATAATCCTCAATTTCTACTCAACATTTATTTGAGGGAGGAGATTCCTCTTCCTCTGCCACATGTGCTTGATGTTTTCTTTTCCCTTTTCCTTGAGGAAAATCATAGGAAAAGTGTCCCAAATTTTGACAGTTGTAGCATCTGATCTTTGAAACACCTTTCTTCTTATCTGGAACTCTTACGGAGTTAACTTCTAGTTGTTCTTTGAATTGTGATATTCTGGAGAAATAATCCCGAATTGTTTCTCCTTTCCGCGTCCTTGAATTCTTGAGTTGAGTTCTTAGATTCATCTTCCGATTGATGTTCCTTCCTTCATCTAATCGGGTTAGGGAATCACACATTTATTTTGGTGTCTTATTTGTGGCCATTTGAGGAATCAAGTGATCTTTGATAGAATTTGCAATGATTCTTTTGGCCCCAACTGTGTCTTTTTAGTGTTTTTCTTTAGCTGCAACATCGACGGATTCTGGTACATTCTCTTTAATGAATCTTGCTAGGTCATTCTCTTCAAGAATGAGTGCAATCCTATAATTCTAGGAACAATAGTTTTCCGCACCTTCTATCTTGTCAACAAGCTTAGTGCTTGCAGACATCTTTTACCTGGAGCTAAGAAAATGACCAAAAAATGAAAATGCTTAGAATTGAATTTTGAGCTTACCAAGAGGTGCGATTGGTTGAGACGAGTAGCCCGGTGTGTTTAGATATCAGAAAATAAAAAAAATTCCCCTTCAAACTTGACCAACAGATTTCTGGACTGGTGCTTCTAGTTTTTTGGTACTTATGGTTTTCTGGTACTTCTGGTTTCCTGGTACTTCTGGTTTTCTGGTACCTCTGGTACTGGTGAAAACTAGGGTTTCACTTTCTGGGAGTTTTATCCATTGAAAAGGTGCGCTGAAGGTGCCAATGAGTTCCTTAGGCTAGGGCACACTTTTCTAGATGATCTTTGGGCTGAAATTCCTCTTTAATAAAAATCCCTAATTTTATTGTACGACAACAATGACATTTTTCTTTTTCCTGTGAAAGATACTCTCTTCATCTTAGCTTTGATACCATGTTAAATTTTAAGCTATTATTAGGTTACTTTTCTATTTACTAGATAACCATAGCATATATAGGATCACTTAGAGAAACACAATCACAAGATACACAACATTTATCCTAGGAAACCCTCATGGGGAAGAAAACCCAAAAAAACTTCCTTAATATAGATAGCCAATGCAATGCCAAGACAATAAACCAAACACTAGAGAATATCCTCTCCCAAGAAATGCGCCTCTCTCTCTTCCTTCTTCTGGCAACTGGTAACTACAACTTCCTTCAATACTTGCGCACTAATGAGTGAGCTAAGTGAGTGAACAAATGAGTGACTGGCTTCCTTTATTTATACCAACTAGAAAACACTGAAAGGAGGTGTCTCTTCACTGCCAGGGCCGACTTGTCTTTCTCGGTGGTTAGAACCACTTTAATTTTCCTGGGGGCCGATTTCTCAATTTGCATATTACAATTAGGGTTTGACCAATCCACAAAAGGGGATTTTTTCAATTACAATGCCCGACATGATCAATCCACAAAAGGGGATTGATCTAATGAATAATAAATCAATAATGAATATATTTTATCTTTTACTTTATCCACAAAAGGGGATAAGAATATTCTTTGCAGTTACACAATATTTTAACACTTTATCTCTTCCCATGTCTTTGGACACTACTCAGTGGTAAGCCTTGCTCCCACTGGAATTGGCACCTTCACGGGTTTGCAATCCTGTGTGTTGAATCATTTCAGAATTGTTTCAATATACTTCATATGATTCAACTAGATCTTTCTAGCAACTCGATCTCTCTTAATCTCCATTCTGAGAATGAAGTTAGCTGCACCGATATCCTTCATGTCGAAATTGGAGGATAACTACTTCTTCACCTCCTTTATTACGTCCATGTTGTTTCCAATCAACAACATGTCATCAACATACAAATCTACATATATGAAACTCCTACCTTCTTCCTTCGAATATATGCATTGATCATCTTTGCTTCTCACAAATCCAAAACTAAGGATGTATGTGTCAAACTTCTAGTACCACATCCTTGGCAATTTCTTTAGACCATAAAGGGATATTTTGAGTTTGCACACCAACTCTTTCTTTCCATTTACTACAAATCCTTCAAGATGTTTCATGTAGATTTATTCTTCTAGGTCCCCATGTAGGAATGTTGTCTTCACATCCATCTGTTCTATCTCTAGATCGAATGTTGCATCCAGAGACATTAGTACTCTAATGGAAGTTGGTTTTTCAACAGGGGAAAAAATCTCACTAAAGTCAACTCCCTCGACTTGGGAATATCCTTTCGCTACTAGTCGAGCTTCAAAATTCTCGACTTGACCTGAAAAAATCATCTTCTTCTTGAATACCCACTTGCTACCAACGATATTTATTCAACTAGGTAACTTGATTAATTCCCATGTCTCATTTTTTTACAGGGATTCCATCTCTTCGACCATGGAATCCTTCCAGAGTTTACCCTCTCCTGAGTCGACTGCCTCACCAACTATCTTGGGCTCATCGTCAATGGTAGTTAACATGAATGCAGAATGTAAGTCGAGCAGACTATACCTTTCGAATGGTTTTCTTACTCTTTCTGACCTCCTTACCATAGAGCCAATTGTTCCACCTCTTCCTTAGATTCAGTTGACTCATTTGAATCATCTTCTTCATTCCTCAGTTCAAACTACATTATATCAGGATAATTCTTGGTTTGAACAACTTCCTCAATCTCAGATTTACCTCTGAATTCTCTGAAGACCAAATCTTGACTATACTCTATTCTCCTTGATGCAGGATCCTAGAGATTATATCCTTTCATCCCTTCTTTGTATCCGACGAAGATACATTTGACTTCCTTCTTGTCCACCGTACTCCTCCTTTCCTTGGTAACATGCACAAATGCATCACAACCAAATAATTTGATATGTGCCACCAAAGGATTCTTACTAGACCATATCTCATTTGGAGTCATGTCGACTAACATCGATTAAGGAGACATATTCACCAGATATCTTGCAGTCTCTACTGCCTCCGCCCAAAATTCTTGTGCAAGCCCAACACCACTGAGCATGCTCCTTTCCTTATCCATCAACGTTCTGTTCATTCCCTCGGAAACTCCATTTTTCTGTGGGGCATATGGTGTGTTATTTTGGCGTGTTATTCCACACTGCTTACAGAACTGGTCAAATTCCTTTCCACATAATTCACCACTATTGTCATCCCTCAACACTTTAATCCTTTTCTCTGTCTGGTTTTCCACAAGAGATTTAAACTCCTTAAATCTATCGAAAACCTCTGATTTATTCCTCAGGAAATATATCGATGTCTTCCTGAAAAAATCATCTATGAAGGAGACATAATATAGGGATCCACCAAGTGAAGGCATTGTTACCGGGCCAAACACATCACTATGCACCAGTTCTAGAATCCCATATTCCCTTGTCTCTCTAGATGGAAACATCCCTCAACCTTGTTTCCCATATATACAATGTTCACAAAAGTTGACTTCTAAACCACATTCAGGAAAACCTTCAACCATACCTTTTCTTTTCATAGCTCAAAGTCATTTTCATCCAATGTGTCCCATCATCTCATGCCATAACCTGGTCGGGTCGAGTTCATCATGTCTTGTCGAGTCAGTTTGAATCGACTTGGCTCGAGTCAAGTTGAGTTATGTCGACATCGAGTCGATTCGAGTCGCAGTCAAGTAGATTTTAGGAGCAAATATGTTATTGCATCTAGTCGAGTCGACATTCCATAACACCTTGTACAAGGTACCAATCCGAACTCCGCTCATTAAGACCATCACACCTCAAACCATCTTGCATGAATCCTTTTGAAATAGAGTATGCACACCTACATCATTCATCTTGCAAACATATATTAGGTTTCTTTCCAAACTTGGAATGTGTAGCACACTTGGACGAGTTATTTTCCTCCCATACTGCAGTTTCATTCAGACTCTTCCCCTTCCGAAAATTCTATTTTTCAAGTCGTCACCCAAGAACACATCACCCCCATCATATCGTTCATATTCACAGAACCATTCTTTATGCAGTGTCATATGATAGGATGCTCATGATTCGATCAACCAAA
>SNQJ01S0028377.1:41029-95082 GCA_010110895.2 Picea sitchensis
AAAAAAAAAAAAAAAAACCTAAGACAACTTGAAGATATTGGCTTGAATTTATGAGGACAAAACAGCCTGAACGTGTCTGTCTATCTTCCAATCATTGAGGACTGATTGTTCTGAAACGATAGGAAATTTGGAATAAACTTTAAAGCTGTGAAACGATAGCGAATTTGGAATAAACTTTAAAGCATGTGAGACGAGATAGTAATAAAGTACAGGATTTCAATTGTGGACGAAATGTTAAGTAGGAAACAGCTTGTGCAGGCTGTTTTGGGTCCCATGTTGTCTCTTGACACAGGGACAATAATAATTCAAAGGATTTGATCAGACAAATGAGAGCTCAGATTTCGCTTTCAAAACTGTTCATGAGGTAAGTACGGGAGGCAACTTCGTTCATGGGATATTAGTATAAAGTATCAGTAGTTGTTGAGTAGTTGTTGAGTAGTGACTTCGTTCATGGGATATTAGTATAAAGTATCAGTAGTTGTTGAGTAGTGGCCACTATTTTGGAAGGTTAAAACTACTCAGATTCCATAATATATTGCATTTAGATCTTTTCTCAAGACCCCACTTACACTGTCACGCCCTGTTTTTCTTGTCAATAACGCCTGTCCAGATTGCATCATTATATCCAAGTAAAATAGGTTGTTGGCACTGGGCAGTGATATGTCATATTCAGTGAATTCCCATAAATATTGAAGATATTCTTCACTGCTACTTAATGTTGTCCCTTGGGTTGGCCATAAGTCAGTCAACAACTCCCGTTTACTGTGGCAAATCACACTTTTAACTAGAGTTTGATAAATGACCATTTTCATTTACTCCTATCCATGATGGATTCAAGGATTCATTGACCTTGATCGTTTAAAACCAAGTTTTGTGAACAACTTAGAGAACTTGTTTTTGAATTTTTTTTTTCTGGGTATTTTGTTTAGATTTTTGAAATTAAGGTGCAATTTGAAATTATATGGATTTTTTTTTTTTATAGTTTCAGCAATGATAATATGAGATATGTTTTTTTTTAAAGTTATTTTAGTTGACACTGTTTACTAGTTTTAGAGTAAAATTTAAAACTATTTTTAATTGGTTAAAAACTTGTTTTTCTTGAATGTTAGAAAACAGATTATACATAAAAGTGGAAATTTACCCATTTAAATATCATTCATGAATTATTTTACATGAAATAATTTTCCTTAAATAACTATAATAAACCAATCCACATTCATAAATAATATTAAATTATGACAATTTTTACCACCTAAAAAAAATTCTTTGTATCCTAGTATATTTTTATTTCCATTAAAAATACATATAAAAACTAAAACCTCTCCATATTAATTTAACACAACATTAAAGGTTCATCGACCCTTAAATTCCTATGTTGCCTATGATCATAAAATTTCATTCACATATCATATTGATTACCACATGGGATAACTTAAAGTGGCTCTAGTGGTCCTCCTCCCAAGGCTTTTCCTGGGTACAAACACAAACTTTTGATACCATTGCCTTCGCTGTTCCTTCCAACTATATGATGAGTCCAAAGTATTATATATAATATTCTCGTTTCTCTTTAAATATTTTTAAATAGGATTTACAAAGAGTATTTTTATTTAAATATTATCTTTGCAAGTACACGGAGAAAAATAAAATAAATCTAATTTATTTTAAATAACTAAGTTTTTAAAATTTAAATATTTATAAAATCATTTATTTTAATTTTTTTCTTAAAATCTAAAAAATAAATCTAATTTATTTTAAATAATCAAGTTTCTTAAATATAAATATTCATAAAATTATTATTATTATTATTATTATTTAAATCCATTTATAATTAATAGCTTCGTCATTTAACACTATTTAAAATTTCTTTATTGTTAAATACTTTTATTGAATTTTTCATAATATTTAACTATTTGTTTATATTTTTGAAATTAAATAACTTTAGCATTGTTATGAGTTTCTATGTGAAAACTAACAACTCAAAGAATGTGAACTACTTGGAAGTAACTCGTGCATAAAATACTTATATGTAAAGATAATCAAAGTGATCATTTTTTTTAATCATCCATTCTAACTATATTGACTTAACTCTTTTCATCTCCATTGACATTGCCACCAATCAACCAAGATATTGTTACTTAGTACCAAAATTCTAAACTACCTCAAAGTGATTTCTTTAAAATTTTTATATATTTTTATTAAAGAAGACATTTATTCTCATCTATTTGTTTTTTTTCTATATTGAAATTTAATAATATGTATCCTTTCATTCCACTACCATAACATACACACATACATTTTTTTCAACTTACCGTCAAACTTAGAATAGTTTGAATTGAAATTATTATATATGCATCACATCCAAACATTATGAAATGTTGATCATTAGGATTCTCACTTATACAATTCTTCTTATAAAGTGACCCCTTCCATAATAGGTGTAGGAAATCATTTATTGAGGTAATTCATCATCTAACTAGAGCCTTTATCCAAAATAAGTTTTCAAAGTCTTATCTTATGTCACCGTGCACTTAGCCTTCTCTTATAAATTCTAATTCATTTTGTCTCGCGATATAAAAAATTGACTATAGCTTAAAATTACTTTATTCTTGATAAGAAACATGTACACATAGAGTTTATCTACCATTACTTCTTTCCCAATTCTTTAAAGGATTGGTTTTTGAATCAACTATGCTATTATAACAAATTTCTTGCAAAAGAATTGAAGAAAAAACACAACAATGAAGTTCACGTGAGCACAATCATAACATGCACCAAATTGAATTCTTTATTCCATGATGAATTTATACATAGAGGTATTTGACTAAATATAGACACACTATCCCATCGAAAATTCAAGCCAACAACAACTCAAATACACATTCTAATCTAGGAGAAAATCTAGTTAGAGACAAACTCTCATATCCAACTAAGATTCAACAAACTCCACAATAATAGGAATTGCACATCTACATAGATAACTTGAAACACTATTGGACACACCTATAAAAAACTCTAGAGATTTAATAATTTCTCGAACTAGCACTAGACTCACATTTTGTAACACTCCCTCTTGAGGATAGTGCTAGGTACACACAAACCAAGTCTAGTCCCACAATCTTCAAATTTTGGCTTAGGTAAGGAAGTTTTTAGTATATCAGCTACATTATCCTCAGTAGAACACAACAATGAAGAAAAAACACAACGATGAAGTTCACATGAGCACAATCATAAGATGCACCAAATTGAATTGTTTATTCCATTGAGATCAATACGAGTTTATACATAGAGGTATTTGACTAAAGATAGACACACTATCCCATCGAAACTTCAATCCAACAACAACTCAAATCCACATTCTAATATAGGAGAAAATCTAGTTAGAGACTCTCATATCCAACTAAGATTCAACAAACTCCACAATAATAGGAATTGCACATCTACGTAGATAACTTGAAACACTATTGGACACNACAATGAAGAAAAAACACAACGATGAAGTTCACATGAGCACAATCATAAGATGCACCAAATTGAATTGTTTATTCCATTGAGATCAATACGAGTTTATACATAGAGGTATTTGACTAAAGATAGACACACTATCCCATCGAAAATTCAATCCAACAACAACTCAAATCCACATTCTAATATAGGAGAAAATCTAGTTAGAGACTCTCATATCCAACTAAGATTCAACAAACTCCACAATAATAGGAATTGCACATCTACGTAGATAACTTGAAACACTATTGGACACACCAATAACAAACTCAGAGATATAATAATTTCTCGAACTAGCACTAGACTCACATTTTCTAATACTCCCTCTTGAGGATAATGCTAGGTACAAACAAACCAAGTCTAGTCCTACAATCTTCAAATTTTGGCTTAGGTAAGGATTTTGTGAGTATATCAACTACATTTCCTCAGTATAACAATATTCCATATAAAAAATATCCTTCTTGTTGATCAAGTCTCTAATGAAATGGTACTTGGTCTCATTGTTTTTTAACCTATCATGAAACATGGGATTGTTTACCAGCTTCACACATGATTGATTATCACAATAGATAAGCGTAGGACTCTTCTCCATCAATCCAAGTTCAAGAAGTAATTTACTAAGCCATAGTGCTTCACAACTTCCAATAGCATCAACAATATATTCAACCTCTGTGGTTGACAAAGAAACACAAGATATATATTGCTTCACAATAGATAAGAGTGGGACTCTTCTCCATCACTACAAGCTCAAGAAGTAATTTCTTAAGCCATATTGTTGCACAACTTCAAATAATAACAACAATATATCCAGCCTTTGTGGATGACAAAGAAATACAAGCTTGTCACTTACTACTCCAAGAAACCATTCCAAAAATTAATGAAAAACAATAACATGTTATATAGTTTTTGGAGTTCACATCACCTACCCAATCAACATCCACATAGCCATGAAAATATACATATTTTCCTCTTACATAAGCAAGACTGTTATCCCCTAGTCTAGGGACTAAGGAGATCACGTCTTGAGGCCCACAGGGCCTAGACATGGAGTACCAAGAGCCAGACGACTTGAGCATGACCCTGGAGGGCCCCTCTTTTCTTTAGTGCAGTCCATTTATCACCAACAACAATATAAATCCCACCATCTTGGTCTTGAAGTAGCGGTGAGCCCTGATCCATGAGGTAATGAGTCTGGGTATCATGGTATGTATCACTCTGATTTTTGAAGCACTTGAATATGTTATATTGAATCCTTCTTCATTTCATGATTTTTGCTTGGAAATTATGTTCTTTGCCTTGTTCATACCTGGAAGGGTGACATGATACCCCATTAAGTTGATTTTTCTTTAGGATGGTTTGCTACTAGGTGGATCTGTGAAAAGTCATCGTTTTTTCCCTCCATACTTACCACTTTCCATCTTTCTTCCTTTCATATTCCCTATCCTTGTTTGGGCATTGGGATTGGCTACACTAGGAATGGTTGTACCTTACCTCGTGGGGAGAAGGGGTAAAAGTCCCAGAGGGTAAAAGTAGCTAGCAAGAGTTAAAATCCAATGTTGAAACCTTCAAGATGCTTCACCCAGGGATCCCCGAGAAAGCAGTGAAAAAATTCTCAGTAAGAAAAGGGGACCCATAAGATAACATACACACTCGAGGTATTAGTTGATGGATAGGGGGTCTCATCACAAGCCAACCTATTATGACCATGGGAATGTAGCGGTATGACACTACCAACTATCTAGTCACCAAGACAGGGTAGTGGCTCTTGGTGGCATAACCAAGAGAAAGGGGGTTTCATCACGATCCAACCTTCTCATTTCCATGAAATGTTTGTCGATAACGATGTCACCTATGGTCATCAAGCTAGGATAGTGGCCCTCAACTATTACATTGAAGAACAAGAGAAAAAGATCAAATGAAATAATTTTAAGAGTAAAAGGCAATGAATGGGCTAGGAAACAATTACATTTATGACAAGGTCCAACTCGTCCTCTACAAAGGCACCCATAGGTAAGACTTTATGTTTCCTTGTTATTACATGCATCCAATGCCCAAATATTTAACCCATGCCACCTCATACACTTACGTGAATTGGACTAGATCCCACCTGGGAAACACCCCAAAATTAAGAGAGGTTAGCCCAATAGGACACCCTGAGACCTTCTCCAAACCTAACTTGTCAAATTGCATAACGTATTTGAGCATTTGTCTGGGTTAAGGGGGGTTTGATGCACATGTTTGGGTAATTTACTTATTGGATCTGATTTACATGTTATGATCCCTATGCCTTATGAACCCCTGGAGGGCGTACTTGTTGTTGTTGCAGGACCTTGCTTGGTGGGCAAGTACACATTATGGAATGATTAGCTTGGACCTTCATGGGGGCTTAAATCCCACATATGGATGTTGAAACCCCAACCAGGGGTAAGAAGAGATTGAATACTTGCACTGGGAGAAAGAAGGACGTTGCCTTTGGAGGCACCCTAGCAGACCTAGACCAAGGGAATCTTGCTCTTCCCACATGGACGTTAGCCCTTGAGGGCCCTGGACGTCACCATGATAGCCCTAGACATAATCCAGAGCTAGGATTTCATCTTTGGAGGCATTTGTGAGCCTGCTGACACATGTGGGCATCATTTTAGGCCTTTGGAGGCCAAGCGCCCCACTTTTCCTGCTCAACGTTCCACATATGGGGCTCAACATCACCCTAGAGGGGCATGGCATCACCCTTGGAGGTGTTTCTAGATGCAAATTTATTTTAATTATGTCAAAGTTGAATTTTTGTTGTAAACTGGCCGATCGACCTTTTTTTTTACCTAAAAGTGAATTAAAGGTCCAAATTTTGTATAAATAAACATAAATTACTCTCATTTTTACATCACAACTTGTCATTAGAGACAAGAGGTCTGATATATGCACTCTATTAGGGTTATTGGCTGAAATTGTGAGGCGTCACTCTTGTTTAAGGATCATTTTTGCAACTTGGATCAATTTTTGAAGATTTATGGTGATCTTGCATGATATTCTCATGATTATTGTTGGTGCAAGTAAGTGAAATCTACATTTTGTCATATATTGAATGGTTTTATTTGCTCATACAAGATTAAAAAATTGCATGGTGTATTGAATGCTTGAAGTAAGAAACTCAAGTTGCTACTTTCTTACTTTTTATTTGATAAGCTTTTCACTAAATTGATCTAGTAACTAGTCAAACCCTAGAGCCCTAAATTTCTATCACTCTAAGGGTTTGCATTTGGTTATTGTTGCATAAGTTCTACTCCATAAAAAGGCTAATAAGTGCAAGGCACTAGGGCCTAGAAGTGCCTACACCCTAGCACTTTGTCTATTGAGGTTAAAATCTAGGAGGACTTAAGTTACTACTTCTCCTACTTTTTCCCTCTTAAAATTTTGTGTATTATCATTAATTTGTAGCCTTTGAAGAAGCTACCCTCCTTGACTCCATTACCCTTGAAGGCACTAGTCCTATTGTCTTACTTCTTGACAAGGCTCAACTCAACTCTTTCACTTCATACTCTACTAATTTACTAACCTAGCATAGATTATTAGCCATTTATTTTGATGCCACTAATATCATTGTTACAACCTCTTCTTAGCAGCTTTATCAAGCTTATTAATTAAGTAAACCAACCCAGAAATTGCACAAGCCAAAACACTATCACTTTGAAGATTTAAAATATCCTTGTTACTATTCTAAAGGTGCATTTTAGAAGTTGTTATCAATCACTTTGTTGTTGTTGTAACTGTTGATACAACCACATTTTGAAGCTCTTATCATCCCATGCTAACAACAAAACTACCTAGAAACTTGTGTTAGGAAAATTGCTATCATTAAGTGCCAAAAGTGTGTTATTGCCTTAGAAAAGTACTTATTTTCTGAAGTGGTTTGTTGCTGATATAGTTATTAAATTGTTGTTTTTATAAACACTTTGACAACCCCTTTTAAGTCATTTACTAACTTGTATTTATCTTGAAAATTGTGAGTGACAAAGAATTATCAAGTTTGCAAGACCCTTGTATCTTTTCCTTGTCATCATAACTTGCAACTTTCAAGATACATTGTTGCTACTGTAATCTCATCTTTATTGTATAATAACTTGTTCTAGTAGCACAAAATTTATTTAAGAAGTCATTGATTATGATTGTTTCTACTAACATTTGATGTTTCATTGGTAAAGGGAAGATACAAACCCACTTTCACTTTCCCTTGTCCCTTTGAAATTTACCCAAGTGACTTCTTTTATTGAGTGGCATAGAGAGAGGGGTGGGTTTTCACCATGTCTTTCTCCCCATCCTCAACCAACTAGGTCCTGGGACGTMTCCCTTGGAGTGMCATTTTCCTCCTCCTAAAGAGAAAGAGGTACCCTATTGGGGTGACAATGATAGTGTTACCTCTGTGTTACATCAATCTAAGCCTACTTGCATTTAGGCTTTTGGAAAGTATAGATTGTGCGATAACATTTTTGGCACCGTTGTCGGAGAACATCGAGTCAATATTCCTCGAACGATATGTTTTGGTAATACTTTATCCAAAGCCAATTCACAAATCTTACATGGAGACTCCACTAAGGGTGATCCCCTCATACTTTTGATAATCTCAAGAAGATTATCTGGCGACTCCACAAAGTTCAGGGAGATATACCAATCCTCCCAAGTCTTACAAAAGAAAGCCTCCCTAAAACTCTCCTGTAGTAAAATCATTGTTTGGAGGTAATCTCCCCTTAAACATAATGTCTAACGCTCAAACTCAGACCCATAATCCAAATTAGGTTAATAACCAAAAGAAATGGTCATCCAAACTTTTTAAACCATTAGAAATGACAGGAATTCCAGGATACCCTCAACAAAGTCCCCCTAGTTATGAGAAACAATTTCCTAAGTTCATTGGTAATGATGTAGTCTTCGTTGAGGACCATATGAGCAATTTCTGGGCCATTTCCTAACTTCATCCCATCAGTGATGATGTTGAAGACTTGGCAATGAAGTTTTTTTCTGCTACCCTCTATGATGGCGCTAGAAGATGGTATAATGGTCTTCCTGATGCTAGTATTACATCTATGGATAAATTAGAGGAATAATTATTCAAAATATGGAGTGTCAAGAAAGACCCCAACATGTTTCTAACAAGGCTTAAAAAAATCATAAAGGCTGAGAATGAAACTGGTAGGGAATTTCATGATAAATTTGAGAGGCTAGTACAATAGATCCCAACAACCACCCTTCAAACAAATTTCTTCTCTTTATTTACACCAAATCCTTTACAAGACAAATGAGTTTCATTATTAGAGAAAAAGCTCCTAAAACAATCCAAGAAGCATGAGATGGCTATGAAGATTGAAAATAACCTATCATCATCCAAAGTAGAACCTTTCTCCACCCCAAGAGTCAAGATGGATGTTAAACCCAAACTCGTCCACAATGCTGAGGTTTCCTCATATATTGGTGCTAGCTTGACAAATATACAATTGACTGTAGATGGCATGGTAAAAACCCAAGAGTTAATGATGAATAGGATTGTCAACCTAGAAAGATCCCAACAACAAGCCCCTAGACCTCCTTATAAGGGGAAATTCCAAAGGGGTGGTCAAGGTTTCAAGCCCAAGAATGATCAATAGGTCCCCAACCTTTTATCCCCCACAAACATGGTTGAGGAGAACCCATGGTGTTTTCAATGTAGAGAATCACATTGGGAGCATGAATGCCCTCTGAATAATGGTGAACATGATCAAGTCAATGTTATCAACCATACCATTGAAGAGCCACAATATTTCCTTGATATCACACTTGGAGAACATGAAGAAGGAATAAAAGAAGCAACCAGGAAAGCTAGGATGGAGGTAATCAATAGCCTTGATCAAGATTCAAGAGAGAAGTTGAAAAAACAAGAATTCCAAGTGTATACTAGGAAAAAGAAAATGAACCAACCTCCCTCTACTATACCTACAACTTCACAACCAAAACCTCCACCTATGAACATACTCCTTCCTAAGACTTATTCTAAGGCTAACAAGGTTGACTAAAATTTTGACTTGGAAGGCACATTGGCAAAAATGCATGTAACCATCTTGTTGAAGGAAATTATCAAGGTTCCATCCATGAAAGAAAGGTTTGAATTTTTTTTCGATGTGTTGGATGAACTAGTAGACCCTCCTATTATGTTACAAGCATATCATTTCAGGGTTCAATATGATGGACACCCACCTTTCTTTATGTCATTTATATTAAACAACAAATGTCTCAACAACTATATGTTGGACTCATGAGCAGGTGCCAACATGATGTCTTTGAACATTATGGAGCATCTAGGCCTAAAGGCTACACTTCCTTATAGAAATGTGCGTGGTTTTGAATCGAGGGCTATACCTATTCATGGGGTAGTTGAGAACATTAAAGTACACCTTGGTAAATATCCTAAGAGAGTGATCCATATGGATGTTGTGATGGTAGATGTCCCTAATGTATGGGGCATGCTTTTGTCCAAGAAGTTTGCTGCAATGTTGGGTGGCACATTAGAGATGGATTTAACTTATATCAACGTGCCCATGAAAGATGGGACAATTGCACTCCTTCCAAATATTCCAATGGMCAAGGTTCATGTTCAAGAGATTGAAAATGATACCAAGATCAGTGAAACMCATGATCCAATTAAGGAAAACCTTCCTACATTTTCTCTAGAAGATTTTCCTTTCACCACATAGGAGGTTTTTGATGAGATACAATGACCAAAGAAACAATAGTATCAACAAATCTTAGATAAATATAAGGACAAAKAATTTGGCTCTGTCAAATTACTAAAGAAAGGGAATAATGATATATTGATTAAACCAAGCCAACAATAAGTCCTTAAATCCGAATCCCACACTCCTCCCTCAAGACAATACACCAAGGTGATCCAGGGAACGATGAAGTTTGAAGGAAAATAATATCAAGAGGGAGACACAGTATGGATGTGGGACACCAAGAAGGGTGAGCCTAACAATGTTAATGGGAATGCAGAATTTTGTCTTGGACCCTTCAGAATCAGAATGAAGTCAGTTAACAATGCCTACTATTTATCTATGCTTGAAGGGAGGAAACATCCATTACCAGTTAGTGGATGCCTCCTCAAACCCCACCATGGGGCAGAGACTTGACTTCATAGATAAGTACAGGTAAGTTAAAATAGGTAGGAATTTGCATCCATTGTATATACCATTTTCATATCATGTTATCATATTTGTAGGTGCATTTTCATATTGTCTTGTTTCATTATGTATATATGTATTCTCATGATCATATGCTAGAATAGAGATGCTTCTACTTGTTTATTTTATAATATATGGATGAGGGGTGATATCACCACCCTAGGGATTACAAGTATCCTTTGTTGATATTTAGAAGGCACATGTCATACCATAGATGTTGAGGTTCTCATGCACTCTACGATAAGCATATGTCCCTGAGTTGGATCTAGATGTTATCCCCTAGCCTAGGGATAACTAAGGATATCACATCTCTAGGCCCACGGGTCCTAGACATGGAGTACCGAGAGCCGAACGACTTGATCGTGGATCTGGAGGTCCCCTCTTTTCTTCAGTGAAATCCATTTATCACCAACAACAATATCCATCCCACCAGTCGGGTCTTGAAGTAGCGGTAAGTCTTGCTCCATGAGGTAATGAGTTCGGGTATCATGGTATTTATCGCTCTAATTTTTGAAGCACTTGAATATGTTGTATTGAATCCTTCTTCATTTCATGATGTTTGCTTGGAAATTACGCTCTTTGCCTCATTCATACCTGGAAGGGTGACATGGTTCCCTAGTAAGTTGATTTCACTTTAGGATGGGTTGCTACTGGGTGGATCTATGAAAAGTCATCATCCGTTCCCTCCATACTTACCACTTTCCATCTTTAGTCCTTTGATCTCCCCTATCCATGTTTTGACATTTGGATTGGCTACACTAGGAAGGGTTGCACCTTACCTCGTGGGGAGAAGGGGGTAAATTCCCAGTGGGTAAAAGTAGTTGGAAAGTGATAAAATCCAATGTTGAAACCTTCAATATGCTTCGTCCAGGGATCCCCTATAAAGCGTTGAAAAGCTTCAAAGTAAGAAAAGGGGACCCATAAGATAACATACAAACTCTAGCTATTAGTTTATGTATAGGGGGTCTCATCACAAGCCAACCTTTTATGACCATGGGAATGTAGTGGTATGACACTACCAACTATCAGGTCACCAAGCCAAGGTAGTGGCTCTTGGTGGCATAGCTAAGAGAAAGGGGGTCTCATCACAATCCAACCTTCTCATTTCCATGAAATTTTTGTGGATAATGCTCTCACCTCTGGTCATCAAGCCATCAAAGTGGCCCTCAACTATTCCCTTGAAGCACAAGAGAAAAATATCAAAGGAAATAAATATAAGAGTAAAAGGAAATGAATGCGCTAGGAAACAATTGCATTTATGACAAGGTGAAACTCGCTCTGAAAAAGGAACCCACAGGTAAGACTTTATATTTCCCTGTTATTACATGCACCCCATGCCCAAATATTTACCCCATGCCACCTCATACACTTACATGACTTGGACTAGATCCCACCTGGGAAACACCCCAAACTTAAGAGAGGTTAGCCCAATAGGACACCCTGAGACCTTCTCCAAACCTAACTTGTCAAATTTCATAACATCTTTTAGAATGTGTCTCGATTAATGGGGGTTTGATGCACATGTTTGGATAATTTAATTATTGGATGTGATTTACATGCTATGATCCCTGTGACTTATGAACCCCTCAAGGGTGTACATGTTGTTGTTGCAGGACCTTTCTTGGTGGATAGGTACACATGAGGGAATGATTAGGTCAGAACTTCATGGGGGATTAAAGCCCACAGATGGATGTTGAAACCCCAACCAGGGGTAAGAAGAGATTGAATACATACACAAGGAGAAAGAAGGACATCGCCTTTGGAGGCACTCTGGAAAACCTAGAACTAGAAGATATTTCTCTTCCCACATGGACGTTATCCCTTGAGGGCCCTATATGTCACCATGATAGTCCTAGACGTCATCCAAAGATAGGGTTTCATCTTTGGAGGCATTTGTGAGCCTGGTGGCATGTGTGGGCATCATTTTAGGCCTATGGAGGCCAAGTATCCCACTTTTCTTGCTCAATGTTCCACATATGGGTCTCAATGTCACCCTAGAGGGGCATGACGTCACCATTGGAGGTGTTTCTAGATGCAAATTTATTTTAATTATGTCAAAATTGAATTTTTGTTGTACACTAGCCAGGTCAACTTTGTTTTTTTACCTAAAAGTGAATTAAAGATCAAAATTTTGTTTAAATAAACATAAAGTACTCTCATTTTTAAATCACAACTTGTCATTGGAGACAAGAGGTGTGAAATTTACGCACTATTAGGGTTATTGGCTGAAATTGTGAGGCGCCACTCTTGTTTAAGGCTCATTTTTGAAACTTGGATCAATTTTTGAAGTTTTATGGTGATCTCGCATGGTATTCTAATGATTATTCTTGGTGCAAGTAAGTGAAATCTGCATTTTTTCATCTATTGAATGGTTTATTGTATGGTTTTATTTTCTCATACGAGATTATGAAATTGCATGGTGTATTTAATGCTTGAAGTAAGAAACTTAAGTTGCTACTTTCTTACTTTTTATTTGCCAACATTTTCACTAAATTGATCTAGTAACTAGTCAAACAAGCCCTAAATTACTAGCACTCTAAGGGTTTACATTTGGTTATTGTTGCATAAGTTTGACTCCATAAAAAAGCTAAGAAGAGAAATGTGGTAGGGCCTAGAAGTGCCTACATCCTAGAACTTTGTCTCTTGAGGTCAAAATCTAGGAGGACTTAAGTTACTACTTCTCCTATACTTTTTCCCTCTTAGACTTTTGTGTATTATCATTAATTTGAAGCCTTTGAAGAAGCCACCCTCCTTGACTCCATTACCCTTGAAGACACTAGTCCTATTCTCTTACTTCTTGACAAGACTCAACTCAACTCTTTCACTTCATACTCTACTAATTTACTAACCTAGCATAGATTACTAACCACTGAGTTTGTTGCCACTAATATCACTATTACATCATCTTCTTAACATCTTTATCAAGCCTATTAATTAAGAAAACCAACCCATAAATTGCACAAGCCAAAGCACTATCACTTTGAAGATTTAAACTATCCTTGTTACTATTCTAAAGATGCATTTATGAAGCTGTTATAAATCACTTTGTTGTTGTTGTAACTGTTTCTACAACCACATTTTTCATCTCTTATCATCCCATGCTAACAACAAAACTATCGGAAAACTTGTGTTAGGAAAATTGCTATCATTAAGTGTTAAAAGTGTGTGTTATTGCCTTAGAAAAGTACATTTTTTCTGAAGTGGTTTCCTACTGATATAGCTATTAAATTGTTCATGTTATAAACACTTTGACATCCCCTTTTAAGTCATTTACTGATTTGTATTTATCTTGAAAATTGTGAGTGGAAAAGCATTATCAAGTTTGCAAGACCCTTGTATCTTTTCCTTGCCATCATAACTTGCAACTTTCAATATACATCGATGCTACTATAATCTCATCTTTATTGTATCATAACTTGTTCTCACAGCACAAAATTTATTTAAGAAGTCATTAATTATGATTGTTTCTACTAACATTTGATGTTTCATTAGTAAAGCGTATTTACAAACCCACTTTCACTTTCCCTTGTCCCTTTGAACTTTACCCAAGTGTCTTCTTTTATTGATTGACCTAGATAGAGGGGTGGGTTTTCACCATGTCTTTCTGACCTTCATCAACCAACCGGGTCCTGGGAAGTCTCCCTTGGAGTGAGGTTTTACTCCTCCTAAAGAGAAATAGGTACCCTATTGGAGTGATAGTGATAGGGTTACCTCTGTGTTATGTCAATCTAAGACTACTTGCATTTAGGCTTTGGGAAGGTATAGATTGTGTGATAACATTTTTGACAACATTGCCAAGGAACATCGAGTCAAAATTCCTCAAACGCCATGTTTCGGTAAGCCTTTATGCAAATCCAATTCATAAATCTTACATGGCGACTCCACTGAGGGTTATCCCCACATCCTTTTGATAATCTCAAGAAGATTATCTGGCAACTCCACAAAGTTCACGGAGATATACTAATCCTCCCAAGTCTTACAAAATAAAGCCTCCCCAAAACTCTCATGTAGTAAAATCATTGTTTGGAGGTAATCTTCCCTTAAACACAATGTCTAAAGCTCAAACTCAGACCCATAATATAAATTAGGTTAATAACCAAAATAAATGGTCATCCAAACTTTTTAAACCATTCGACATGATATGCATTCCAGGATACCCTCGAGAAATGCCCCCTATGTATGAGAAATGGTTTCCTAGGTTCATTGGTAATGATGTAGTCAATGTTGAGGACCATATGAGAAATTTATGGGCCTTTTTCCAACTTCATCCCATCAGTAATGATGTTGAATACTTTGAAAGAAGTTTCTTTCTTCTACCCTCTATGATGGTGCTAGAAGATGATATAATGGTCTTCCCGATACTAGTATTACATCTATGGATAAATTAAAGGAAGAATTCCTCAAAAGATGGAGTGTAAGGAAAGACCCCAACATGTTGCTAACAAGAATTAACAACATCATAAAGGATGAGAATGAAACTGTTAGGGAATTTTATGATAAATTTGAGAGGCTAGTACAACAGATCCCAACAATCCACCACCCTTCAAAAAACTTTCCTCTCTTTCTTTACACCAAAGCCTTTGCTTATATGTGAAGATAATCAAACTGATCATTTTTTTTATCATTGATTCTAAATATATTGACTTAACTCTTTTTCACCTTCAACCTGGCTAACATTGATTTCTTCATCATTGGGACAATCACCAATCAACTCAACCAATCAACCAAGATATTGTCAACTTAGTTTTTTCAACTTACCGTCAAACTTAGAATAGTTTGAATTGAAATTATTATATATACATCACATCCAAACATTCTTAAATGTCGATCATTAGGATTCTCACTTGTATATTTCTTCTTATAGAGTGACCCCTTCCACAATAGGTGTAGGAAATAATTTATTGAGGTAATTCATCATCTGACTAGAGAATTTACCCAAAATAAGTTGTCAAAGTCTTAGATTATGTCACTGTGCACTTAGCCTTCTCTTATAAATTCTTATTCTTTTTCCAAATCACTATCTTTTGTCATGTGGTATAAAACTTTTACCTATGGATTAAAATCACTTTATTCTTGATAAGAGACATGTACACATAGAGTTTACCTATCGTTACTTCTTCCCCAATTCTTTAAAGGATTGGATTTTGAATCAACTATGTTATTATAACAAATTTATTGCAAAAGAATTGAAGAAAAAACATAACAATGAAGTTCACGTGAGCACAATCATAACATGCATCAAATTGAATTGTTTATTCCATTGAGATCAAGATGAATTTATACATAGAGGTATTTGACTAAATATAGGCATACTATCCCATCGAAACTTCAATCCAACAACAACTCAAATCCACATTCTAATCTAGGAGAAAATCTAGTTAGAGACAAACTCTCATATCCAACTAAGATTCAAGAAACTCCACAATAATAGGAATTTCACATCTAGGTAGATAACTTGAAACACTATTGGAAACACCTATACCAAAATCTAGAGATATAATAATTTCTTGAACTAGCACTAGACTCACATTTTCTAACACTCCCTCTTGAGGATAGTGTTAGGTACACACAAACCAAGTCTAGTCCTACAATCTTCAAATTTTGGCTTAGGTAAGGATTTTGTGAGTATATCAGCTACATTATCTTCAGTAGAACACAACAATGAATAAAAAGCACAACAATGAAGTTCACGTGAGCACAATCAAAACATGCACAAAATTGAATTGTTTATTCCATTGAGATCAAGATGAGTTTATACATAGAGGTATTTGACTAAAGATAGACACACTATCCCATCAAAACTTCAATCCAACAACAACTCAAATCTACATTCTAATGTAGGATAAAATCTAGTTAGAGACAAACTCTCATATCCAACTAAGATTCAACAAACTCCACAATTATAGGAATTGCACATCTACATAGATAACTTGAAACACTATTGGACACATCAATAACAAACTTTAGAGATATAATAATTTCTCGAACTAGCACCAGACTCACATTTTATAACACTCCCTCTTGAGGATATTGCTAGGCACACACAAACCAAGTCTAGTCCTACAATCTTCAAATTTTGGCTTAGGTAAGGATTTCGTGAGTATATCAACTACATTATCTTCAGTAGAACAATACTCCATCTAAAAATATCCTTCTTGTTTTCCAAATCTCTAATGAAATGGTACCTGGTCTCATTGTGTTTTAACCTATCAGGAAACATGGGCTTGTTTACCAGCTTCACACATGACTGATTATCCCAATAGATAAGAGTATGACTCTTCTCCATTAGTGCAAGTTCATGAAGCAATTTATTAAGCCATATTTCTTCACAACTTTCAATAGCATCAACAATATATTCAATCTCTATGGATGACAAAGCAACACAAGCTATATATTTCTTCACAATAGATAAGAGTAGGACTCTTCTCCATCACTACAAGATCAAGAAGTAATTTCTTAAGCCATATTGTTGCACAACTTCCAATAATAACAACAATATATTCAACCTCTGTGAATGAAAAATAAATACAAGCTCATCACTTACTACTCCAAGAAACCATGCCAAAACTTAATGAAAAACAATAACATGTTATATATTTTTTGGAGTTCACATCACCTGCCCAATCAACATCCACATAGCCATGCAAATATACATATTTTCCTCTTTCATAAACAAGACCATAGGAGACAATGCTACTCAAATAACAAAGAATTGTCTTACTAGTTGTTAAGCCCTAAATAGTGTCACATTACCCCTTAATTGGGGCATATTACATTAGTATTTTTATTTTATTTATGTCGGCTTGGGTCCATTAGTTGTAATTGTACCTCCTAGTATCATATATATACCAAGTAGACCTTTTCATTTGGAATCATCTGGTATTTGTAAATTTATGTGGTGTATAAGGAGGTTGCCCCTTCGAAGAGGCTTATTATATGAAATTATCTCTTTTTTAAGGTGTTGAGTACTTATTCTGAGGTTTTTTTATGCTATTTTGATATTTGTTTCTTAACATTTGGTATCATAGCTTAAGGTCTTGGGGTTTCACTGTTGCATATGAGACAGCTTGGAATTTTAACTATAATATCTTTTCAATGATGTTTCAGAAGTAAATACTACGAGGGTATTTAGTAGACAGATCAAGGTACTTGGGATTCAAATTTCAGCTCTTGAGGCATTATAATTTCGGATATATAGCCTGTGTAAGATAGGGTTCTCGAATCATCCCGAATTTATTCATCGTGTAATTTTCACTATAACATTTTTTCTATGATGTTTCAGACCCTAAAACTTGGAGGCTATTCAGAGAAATTATCAAGGTATTGGTGATAAAAATTTCAGCTTTTGGTTCATCCTAATTTTGTATATACATCATGTGTAAGATAGGGTAGCTGACTAGTCATATTAACTAGTCTCAAATATGTGTTCCAGGTAAAATAGTGATATATTATTCAATTAGTATCCAAATTAAGTGAGAATAGTTGCATTGGATAATGGACAGTCTATAGTATTGATGGTGCAAGTTTCATAATCAAACATCATATATTGTGCTCTTGGCATGATTTACAAGTACGCTCTCCTGGAAGGGCCAAAAATCAGAAAGGTGTGGGGAAGTTACCATAAATTCCACTTGGCACATCCAATTTTGATAAAACCCATGGAATTGCAGAGAAGACGTATTATAGAACTGCATAACAAATGTTTTAGACCCAAAAGGGCCGAAATTTGGAGATACAGTAGAAGAAAGATCGTTTAGCAGAACCATCTCGAAATCAAGGTTTAAAAGTGATACTTGGTCATCATGCCACTAAAAAAGGGAACTTATGCACCAAGTAAGAATTCATAGAGTCCTACTTGGACTCTTTATTAAGGTGAAGAAATGCACAGGGAAATAAATGATTTACAAAAGAATATAGTAACAAAAGATTAAGTACAAGGGATGATGAATTCAACTGAAGCTAAGTTGGAGGAAATAATGGATACTAAGATAGATGGTTTAAAAAGGGGAAAATGTATCCCATGAAATTCATGATGAGGACACAAGGAATATGAATCAAGACTGGAGAAACTCCAACTTTGGGTTGAAGACCAACCACTTTCCTAAGATCGATATCAGGAAGTTTGATGGCAAGGATCCAATCACATGGATACTTCATATGGAGCAGTTCTTTGATCTACATGATGTGCCACATACACAAAAGGTACAAATTGCTTCTTTATATTTATAACCCAATCAATTTGTGTGGTATCGATGGATTTTTTCTTTCAAATCATTTTTCACTTGACAAAATTTCATGGAAGAAATGATAGCACACTATGAGGATACAAGGAGAAATACCTTCTTTAGCCAATTGATAAATCTCAAGAAAAAGGGTTCAGTTGCAGAGTATATTGAGAACATCCAAAGATTGAATATAAAGGTAACAAATATTCCAAATGAGAACATGCTTGATGTATTCATAGGAACTTTAAAGGGTAACATTCAACATGAGGTTTTTCGTTGGGAACCCAAATCATTGGAGAATGCATTTAAGGTGGTGAGAAATTTTGAAAGTAAAAATATGGCTATGGCTACTAGAAATACCACTCCTAACATCTATCGAGAGAATAATATTCCTTCTTATAAAACACCTCAACCTACAAGGTTGACACCTCAACAATTGGAGGAAAGAAAAGCAAAAGGTTTATGCTTTAATTGTGACAACAAGTACAGTAAGGGACATAAGTGTGGTGAGAATAAATTAATCTACATAGATTGTGAAGAGGAAGAAGAACAAGAACAAGAACCATCTCAAGATGAAAGCATAGAAGGGATTTCTTCTGAAGAGTTGACTCCCACAATATCATGTAATGCATTGGCTGGAATTAACACTCCTCAAACCCTCAAGATCGAAGGATATATTAAAAACAAAAAAGGTAATAGTCCTAATTTATTCCGGTAGTACTCATAATTTCATTCATTATAAATTAGCCAAAGCTCTCAATTTCTTTATATATCCAATGCCATAGTTTCAAGTAATGATTGCAAATGGAGGAACTATCAATTACTCGGGAAAATTCCATAAGATCAATCTTACTATGGGGGAATATGTAATGAATAGTACAATGATTTCTATATCCATGGGTGGTTCCAATGTCATACTAGGATTCCAATGGTTAAAATCATTGGGAACATTGGCTTTTAATTTTCAATAAATTTTCATGAAATTTTCATTGGAAGGAAAGGAAATTGAGTTAAGGGGTATCACAGGGAAACCCAGTAAGGTGATAAGCTCTAATGGCATGAAAAAATTATTGAAAAAGGGGCATTAGGTTGTAATTGTACAACTATGCTCACTAGATGTTCAAACATCTAAGCCATCTATTTCTCTAGATCTCCAAGGGATCATTGATAAGAATTCCAAAGTATTTGAAGATATTCCTAGAGGTATTCTACCTACTCAAAATCGTGATCATGATATTCACCTAATTCCTGGGAGTGTTCCTCCTAACATCAGGCCTTACAGATACCCTTATGCCCAAAAGAGTGAAATTGAGTGTATGGTTGAAGAAATGTTAGAGGCTGACATTATTAGACCTAGACAAAGTTCTTACTTTGCGCCGGTGGTAATGGTACTCAAGAAAGAGGGCTCATAGTGTATGTGTCCATATTATAGAGATCTCAAAAAGATCACTATTAAAGATAAGTTCCCCATTCCCGTCATTGATGAATTTTTAGATGAACTACATGGAGCAATCTACTTCACAAAGTTGGATCTCCATTCAGGGTATCATCAGATTAGGATGAAGGAAGCATATATCCCCAAAACAACATTCCGAACTCATGAAAGCCATTATGAATTTTAGGTCATTCCTTTTTGCCTTACGAATGCACCTTCCACCTTCCAAGGGTTGATGAATTCCATTTTCAATCCCTTCCTTCGAATATTTTTGTCATGGATGATTTTAGGGGCTAAATTTCACTCATGGGCTAATTTTCCATGGTTTTTCCAAAAACGAGATTCGTTATTTTAAAAATGATTCACCCAAATTTTATTGGATAAAATTATTTTACTTTAAAAATCRCCATAAGTTTATAAAAGCTATATAAAATCCTTAGAAATTTGAATATTTTTACAAAAATATCGCCAAACATTTATAGTTGGCATATGAAGGATAAGTAAGATTCGCCAAGGTTTCTACATTTTAAAATAAATTTCCATCCTTAAAATCATCCCTAATTTTTGTTAGTATTTTTTGATGATATACTAAAATATATAGCAAGTCTTGGGAGGATCATGTTTGACATGTTGACAAGGTGCTACAACTAATAAGGAGCAACAACTATATGCAAAACCATCCAAATGTTTCTTTGGGGTGAAGGAGGTAGAGTATTTTGGTCATATTGTTTCTCATGAAGGTGTCAAGGTAGACCCTAACAATATTAAGGCTATGAAGGACTGGCCGATTCCCAAAACATTGAAGAATCTTAGAGGATTTTTGGGTTTGACAGGTTACTACTGCAAGTTTTTTTGGAAATATGGAAGAATAACAACACATTTAATGACATTAACTAAGAAGGATGCATTTTCATGGACTCCAGAGGCAACTCAAGATTTTGAACAATTTAAAGAGGTGATGTGAAAATCTCATGTCTTGAGCACACTAGACTTCACAAAAAACCTTTATTGTGGAATGTGATGCCTCGTAAAATGACATTGGTGTTATTCTAATGCAAGAAGGAAGCCCCCTTGCTTTTGAAAGTCGGCCACTCAAGGGAAAAGACTTACAAAAACCCATTTATGAGAAGGAAATGATGTAAATACTACATGAATTGAAGAAATGGTGTCCTTACCTAATAGGCAGACACTTCAAGGTCAAAAAATATCATGATAGTCTTAAATACTTCTTGGAACAAAGACTATCTTCAGAAGAACAAAAAACATTGGTGACCAAGATGTTGGTTTATGATTTTGAAATCATCTACAAAAAAGGGAAGCAAAATGTTGTGGCAGATGCAATCTCAAGAAAGGATGAAGATGTTGAGGCCTTTCTCTGTGCTATCTCAATCATCCAACCTGATTGGATAATAGAAGCGAGGGATGAATGGAAGAATGACGAAAACATGTGGATTCTCATTCAAAGGTTGCATCAGGATTCCAGTGCATCATATACATTTACATGGAAAAATGATTCAATATGGTACAAATATCCCTTATATTTATGTAACAAATCCCAACTCAAACAAAAGTTACTCTTGTAATTGCACACCTCTTCGATAGGATGACACTCAAGATTTTTGAAAACCTACCATAGGGTCAAGAAGGAATTTTTTTGGGATGGCCTTAAAATTGATGTTCAAAGGTTTGTGGCAAAATGTTTGGTTTTCCAAAAAAATAAGGTGGAAACAATTAAGAGCCCAGGTCTTTTAAAACCATTATCCATCCCAATTCAACACTAGGAGGAGGTTTCCATGGATTTATTCACAGGGTTACTGAAGTCTGAAGGAAAGAGTGTCAACATGGTGATTGTTGATAGATTGGCCAAGCAAGCACACTTTTGTGCACTCTCTCATCCTTTCAAATCCAGTACAGTTGTCACTGCATTCATGGAGATAGTTCAAAAGATACATTGAAGCCCAAATATTATTGTAAGTGACAACGATCCCATCTTCACTGGACATTTTTAGACAAAATTATTTTCTTGTTTGGGTACTCAATTGGCTCATAGATCATCTTATCATCCTCAATCTGATGGAAAAACTGAGATAGTGAACAAATTTATGGAAGGATACCTTTGTTTCTTTGTCTCTAATAAACAAACACAATGGTTCAAGTGGTTACCCTTGGTAGAATGGTGGTATAACACTTCCTTTCATACTGCAACAAAAATGACACCATTTATGGCACTCTATGGATATCACCCACCTTCCATTACTTCTTCTCTAAAATAAAAATATAAGGTTCAAGAAGTGAAAGATCACATCTAGCATCAATAACAAGTTCTCCAACTCTTAAAGGACAACCTAACCATGGCACATAATCACATGAAACAACAAGCAGATCAACATTGTAGTGAAAGAAGTTTTGAAGTAGGAGATTGGGTATTTTTAAGACTACAACCATACAAACAGATGTCCCTCAAGCAAGCTAAGAAGGATAATAAATTATCACCAAATTACTATGGCCCTTATAAGGTGTTGCAAAATATTGGTACTGTGGAATACAAATTGGAGTTTCCTGCATCTTCCTGAGTACACCCAGTTTTCCATGTTTCATGCTTAAAGAAGGTTACAGGTGACAAGATCCAAATTCAAACTATATTTCCAGAAATTGACGAGGAAGGAAAAATCATATTGGAGCTTGAATCTATCATTGACACAATAATTCACCAGTTTAGGAATATATCCATTTCAGAGTATCTCATTAAGTGGAGGAAACTACTTGCTGAGGATTCCACTTGGGAAGATGAGTCTTTTATATAGAAGCATCCATAATTACTCAAGAATTGCGGACAACACTTGCCTAAAGGGGAGGGGCATGTTAAGCCCTAAATCGTGTCACATTACCCCTTAATTGGAACATATTATATTAGTATTGTTATTTTATTTATGTCGGCTTGGGTCCATTAGTTGTAATTGTACCTCCTAATCTCCTATATATACCAAAGAGACTGTTTCATTTGCAATCATCTGGTATTTGTAAATTTATGTGGTCTATAAGGAGGTTTCCCCCTCAAATAGGATTATTATATGGAATTCTCTCTTTTTTAAGGCATTGAGTACTTATTTTGAAGTTTTTTTATGCTACTCTAATATTTGGTTCTTAGCACTAGCTTACCAATGAACCTCCTTTGGTTTTACCATAAACTAAATTACCACATTTACTACATATGATAGGTCAAGATGAGTATTACACAAGTAAAGAAGGATACTTGATATAGTAGGATCTATGATCGCTCAAAACTAAACATTCTTAAATGCTAAAAAAAAACGATACCATTGCATGGATATCTCCGAGAGCTTTCCAACGATGCATGATTCACCTCAAACGAATGTCGTATGAGGAAGATATCACATTTTTAAGTTTCAGAAAACAATGAAAAATGGAAGATATGATTTCCATGTGGAAACACCAGAGATTTCCATGTGGCACTATACATACTGCTGATGTGGCATATGTAAAGTGACACGGGAGGGTAATGTTGCATTCGTACAATGATGTGGCAGTCCAGTCATCAAGATGATGTGGCATCCATACAATGAGTTGGCAGCAATGGCCAATGAAAGGATACCACATGGGACACCAAGTGGTTCCACGTGGCATCTTATAGAAGGACAATTGTGGGAATACTGAGAGGGGGGTGGAATCATTATGAGCACTTTTACCACTTTTAACTACAATATATAAACTTCTACTTAATCAAAAATATATCATCAGTATATCATTAATATATCATCAATGTATCATGATAATATAAACATAAGAATCATCACATCAACATCACATCAAGTACACAATACACCAAAATTTACGTGGAAACCCAAACGGGAGAAAACCAAGTAATGTTTTCTTATATATCAGAGAATACATTCATTGGAAGCACTAACTCCCCAATTCTCTAGCTACAACTAGAAGGAGGATATGATCCCCTATTTATAGGCTCCAACCTGAAGGAACCTACAACTCCCTAAATTCTCTGTCTCCAACTAGAAGGAGGCTACAACCCCCCGATTCTTAGGCTCCAACCTGAAGGAAGCTACAACTCCCTGAATTCTCTGGCTCCAACAAGAAGGAGCTACAACCCCATTATTCTCAAGCTCCAACCTGAAGGAAGCTCCAACTCCCTAATTATCTATATCCAACCAGAAGGAGGATACAATCCCCTTTCTTTCCCCCATCCTGCCACCCTGAAATATAACGTTATACCAAACTGTCACTACCACAATCATTGCCACTATCACATCAACATGTAACCTGTCAAACTATCATTTTCAGTGTCAACTGGTCATTGTATCCAACATGTCACTGTCAATGATACTCAACCAGATCCTCTCACATGGATCATATACCAAGGAAACCTCTCAACTATATGTCCAACATCACCAACACATGCCTCTACCAAGCATGTACCAAGATCACCAACATACCATCACAAGATATGTGTCTCAACCATGTACCAAAGCATGTATCAAACCATCAACCTATACCATACCAAACATCAACTATGTACCACAACAAGTGCATCAACCATGCACCAACACCTGTACCAAATCATGCATCAACCATGCACCATAACCTATATCATATTCCTCAAACATCAAACGTGTACATCAACACCATACCAAGTACCAATCCTATACCATACCATGTATCAACCATGCACATCAACAATGTACATAAACACCATACCATGTATAAATACTATACCATACCATGTGCCAACCATGCACATCAACCATAACAAGTGTCTCAACCATATACCATATCATACCATACACCATATACCAATATAACCAGGATATGAACCAACAATGTTCCTTATCAGATATACCTCAACCAACATGTACCATACATCCAAGATGTGTCTCAAGTCATATACCAAATATCAAAAACACATGCCTCAAGCGTGCTCCTCAATATGACCAATATCCAACCTCATAACACATAGAATAACATACCTTTTACACCTATAACTAACCTAGTTCCTCTGAGCCTGATACACAATAATGTAGCGTCACCTCAGACCTCAACAACCAAGAATAATAATCCTCCTTCACTTATGTCTTTTCCTCATAGGAAAAAGACTACCTATCACGTGGGGCCTCGTGTGACATTCCCTAGGAAACCCATGGGGGTGCCTTGAGGGACACCCTATGCCTGACCTACGAGGGCCAGCCAAATTAGGGTTTTAAAAAAACCTTAGCATTCTACATCTCTGAAACTTTTTCTCTTTCATCACACTTTCTCCGTTTCCTCATACTTGTCGTCAGATTGACCAATAGACCAAAATATTAGACCATAAAATTCATGAGATATATATTCAATGTAAGTGTGTGTATGTCCTTGTGAGATACTCCTTGAGGTGTTTATATACTTTTTCATAGTAACCTCTTTCCTTAATCTTTGGGATTCTAGTACTTTCTTGTCACAACCACTTTACCCATTCATTAATTGACTTGTAACCAACTAAGGGCTTCTTGAACATTCTTCAGGGCTTCCAACATAAGGTCATATCTCTCTAACCATGAGGAACAACGTGGAATACCACCTATCACCAGAAACATCATGAAAAATACTATCCATATATGAGTGTCTTACCTACATTTACATTTTCCTTCATGTCCATATTTCTCAACCAACTTCGGGTCCCATAACCACACCTCCAGGGCATCATGTAGACTTCATCAAATGCACCCAACACATCTACCGACATCAACTAATCCATCAATGAAAAATAACTCACGATGAATATCAACCACATCTCTAGGGATTCTGAACTTCTCCAACGTTTGAGATCAATCTCTAAGGGTTGACATCAATGAAAACCAATTATCCAAACCAACTGTCCAACAATATGCCCCTTTGGATTTTATGGCAACACTAACATTGATGCAAACACTGATGGAAACGTTGATTCTCCAACACTCATGCCCCCCCTATGACCATTTCTCCTCATCAATGTTTCTCACTCTCCCCCTTTAACATCAATGGAAAAGTGTCTCTCTCCTTGGGGATGCTCTCCCTGTCGGTATGTCTCCGCCTGTATGTATGTATCCCCCTGTTAGTATCTCTCCCTTGGTCGAATATTCCTTTCTAGATATATTTCTCTGATGATTTTTCTTCCCTTGACTTCCTTGCAAGATGTAGTGTAAGATACCTGTAAATGTTTCCATTCATCTCTTCTAATGCTTGTTTATTGTCCATTGGTGCTTCCTCTTGTAAATGCCTGGCATATATAAAAGAATTCATTAATTTATTTCTTCATTCACTTGTCATGTTTACTTGACCATATTGTTCAATGATTTAGTTTATGTTGAAGGTTTCTCTTTCCCCATTCTATTATGCCTTTCACTGCTTGCCTTTCTATGACCAACTGATTCCAATTATAAATACACTTCTATGTATCTTCTTTGACCAATGATTTTTGTACCTACTAAGTATCCATCTCTGTCCATATGTCACATACTATCCATGACTTTTCTACTCAACTGTCCACAATGCTGACCCATCTATCAATGTACTATCATGGAGGATTCACATCTGCAACTGATCATCACATATTCATGTTTCTTCAAACTGAGTCAAATCTGTCCACTAGTCTTCTCTATCTTCAAATAAAAATCTGCATGCTTGGAACAAGCTATACTAAATATATCCCTTCCTGAATACATACATGGAATATAATCATAATTTTTTTTATGTGTAACTGCCAACTGATATCTGTGTGGAAACACTACTTCTGAATTTATCAATCTGTCACACTGTACTTTTGTTATATGACTTCTATGAATCTGTCTCTGCATATACTTCAAACTACTTGAAGGATGACTCTCTGATATATAGTAGTTACTGCACTAACTCCTTATGTTCAATATTCATATTTACTGGGAGTCTCCAAGTCAGATGGATTAGAAAAATTCTCGCTCTGATGTGGAATAATATTCCTCTTCGTCTGTAGACTCATTATTTTTCTGAACTCCAACTTCTTTCTTTCTTCCCCTGGATTGATCTTGCACTACAATTCTTGAAAGTACAATCTCTTGGGAACATTTCTTATTCATATGCTCTTCTTTTCTTTCTCATACTACTGCAAATCCTGTAATCTCTAGGACCTGGTATTCATTCACCTGTTCTTCTTGTTTTTCATTACTTCTCCAAACTTTTTTGTATCTAACATCTTTCTTTTCCCTGTATATTTTTCTTCATATCAAACTATTGCCAATCTTGAGAGTATGACTTCTCGATGTCCTTCATTCATTTGATCTTCCTTTACCTAGTCTTATTTTCTTTTCCAAACTCTCTTATATATGATATCAATGTTTTTTTTCATATAAGTATCCATCATGCTTCTATAATCACAAGCTATGTGACCATAATTGTGGCATTTATAACATTCAATGTTATGTGGGGTCACATAAGCATTTCTTGCTTGAACAATTCTTCCATAATCCCTGCAATCTACAACTTTATGTCTAAAGTTAGTACAATAAAAACAATGACCATAAAAGAAATTTATATACATATGAGAGAATTATCTTCTTTGTGGTGTAGTCCTTCTGAATTCTTTCCTTGGTTGATCATGATCTTGATTGAATCTTCTTTATGGCTTGAATGTGTAGGGTCTTCTTGAAGATGTGTCTCTATCATTTTTCTTTGATTCTGGTTGACCATGATTCCTTTCTTTGAGTACTTCTTCATAACTCTTACTCATTTCTTTATTCTTCTTTTCTGGCAACCTAGAGTGCTTCTCTTCAACATTCTCTATTGATGATGTGGATGTTTCCGTCTTTTCAACGTTCTTATTCATCTTGATGATTTTGACTCTTAATGTGACAACTTATTCTTCAAGTTTCTCAACCTCTTCTTCTTTCTTTATCATCTGAATCTTCATGACATATTCTATTCTATTTGCTTCTTCAAGTTGGATCTTCAAGGAGATGATTTCGTTTTCAAGTCTTCTTTCTTCTTGAAGGAATTCTTCTTCGAGTTTATTTAAGTCCTCAATTTTTTCCTTAAGATGATTTTTCAAAATATTTTCTCTTTTCTATGCTTCCTTTCTTTAGGCTTCCAAACACTACTTCTCTTCCATTGCTTCCTTTCTTAGTGTTTCTATTTCGGATTCCAAACACTTCTTTTATTCCATCTAAATTTTGTATGTTTCTTCAATCTTCTTAGCTTCTTCTATCTGAGTTTCAGTTTCGCGATGATATGTTGGGATTTTTTGGAACTTTCTTGAGAATTCATCTTTACTAATGGTTCCTCAAGTGACTTGTTCTTGTTCCTTTATTTTGTCAATTCATCTAAAGAAATGATTAATTCTTCTTCAATATATACTATACCTTCTTCAAAATATTCTTCTTCTGAATATGTCTGACATCATGAACATATTTATTCTTGTTGGCACAGGGGCAGACCCAGGGTTCAACTCGTACAATGCACCAAAAAACCCTAACTACTGGCCCTTTCAACAACACTTGTGTATCAAATGCAGTCTCACCCGAAGTAGCAATAGGGGGTTGCAGGACACAGGTTTCTACAACCAAAGGAAATGCAAAGTGGATCCAAGAGAACAACACACAAAAATCTAGATATTCCTTACCCTTCCTAAGCTTACTTCGCAAGTTGTATCTCTGATCTAACAAAATAATGCAATAACAATATATCAGATGGAAAATAACACAACATCAATCACAAATAACAACAAGATATATGTGGTTCACCCTCTCCCTAGGGCTACGTCCAAAGAACTATGTTTCTTGATATATTAGATGAAAACATACAGTTCTATCTGTGCACTTAGATATAGATCTCCCTCTCTCTTTCTCTCTTCCCTCCATGCGTACCCAGCTGCAGGGTCAATCTTCGCACCCAAATGAAGATCCTACAATACAGACTCAATATTGTTCTCAACAACAATAATCAACAATGACCAACAATGAACATCATATGAATAATCGAGCTAGAACGAACCCTCCCAGGTCTTCTAGACCTTTATTTATACATTACATGACCAAATTCTAGGTGTCAAAACCCTAGGTCAAAAACCCTAGGTGCCAAAACCCTAGGTCCACTTGATCCATGCTTTAAGGGATTCACCATCCTTTTCTTCATTCTTTTCTGTGAGGTGCTCCAAAGCACTCGCTGATGTCTTTTTCCGTGTGTTGAGTTGTCCACGATCCTTCTTCTTCGATGCTTTGTCTTCCTTGATCTTCTCTTCCAATGACTAGCTTTTCCTTTACTTCGCTCCTTCTTTCCTGCTTATTCAACCACTTCGACCCTTCCTCGAGTTATGTGCCTTCCACGCAGTCCACACTTCACGTTTCTTCCCTAATAGTCGATTCCTTACATAAACAAGGGCCAACAGTCCCCCAACACTCACATGTGACTCGTCTCGAGTCACTGCAAGATTGAACCTTTTGTTTTACTTCGACTGCATACTGCGCGGAGAAACCTGTGCTTTCTGCTCTGTCCTTCCCTTATCATGTGCATACTGTCTTTTCTATGTCTGGTACCCAGTTTCAACTACACCTGATACCTGGACCCTTCTTCCTTTTCTTTTATTGAGAACTGCGAGGAAACTGGTTGTCATAATACAATTTCAACCGAATCCCATTCACTAATCCATCCTTCCATTCTCCATTAAGGGTCTTCAACTACGCATCTCCTCCTTCTGTGACATAAGAAACCTCAAATGGACCTAGACAATGTGTCTTGAACTTCCCTAGATGCTTCATGAACTTGTTGTCATATAACAATACCAAATCTCCTTGATTAAATGATTTCTTCTTGATACGTCTATCATGGTAAGCCTTTTCTCATTCTTTTTGTACCTGCTGATGAAATCCTGCAATGAACCTGTCTTCCTCCAATTCCATCAACTACGCAAGCCTGTCTTGAACAATGTCAATGTCATCCATACCCGTGAATGCTGCAATCATTAAGCTAGGAATCAAGTATTCCATAGGTACGACTGCTTCTAAGCCATATACCAGCTTAAAGGGAGTTTGTGTTGTTAAATTCTTGCAAGTAGTTTGATAAACCCATAATATTGTTGGAATTCTTAAGTCCCAAACATCTCTATTAACACTACAAATCTTAGTGAGCATTGTCTCCAAGATCTTATTGAAATCTTCGACTATACCATTCTCTTGTGGGTGGTATGGAGTTCTCTTATGATGGTGAACTTCGAATTCTCGAGTCAAGGCTTCAATAGTTTTGTTGATGAAGTGTGTGCCTTGATCACTCATGAGGATCTTCGGGCATCCAAACCTGGTTATAATATCCTCAAATATGAACTGTTCAGTTGTAGATGCACTACAGTCCTTGACTGCTCTTGCTTCTGCCCATCTGGTTAAATACTCTGTCGCAGTGATAATGTATCTCGCTCTTGTGCACCTTCCTGGTGGGTTAATAGTTCCCACAAAGTCAATGGCTCATTTATCGAATACTTGTATTGTTAATTGTGGTGCCAAAGACATATTATCCCTTCGAGAAGGATTTCCTACTCTTTGACACACATCGTAGGCTTTGTATTATTCCTTAGCATCCTTGTGTAAAGTAGGCCACCAAAGGCCAGCTCTGGGAATATTATGCATTGTTTCTTTCCTTGCATAGTGTCCTCCTGCAATGCCTTCATGGGCTTCAACAAGAATCAAGGGTATTTCTGCCTCCATAACACATCTCCTCAAGATCTCGTCTGGTCCCATCTTATACAACTGTCTAGCTATGAGTTGAAAATCTGCAGCACAGACTACCAATTATTTCTTCTGAATGACTGTGTACTCGCGAGGTGCCATTCCTGTGGACATGAACTGAAATATCTCGACAAAGTGATCATTGACTTTTCTGATGGCCAACAAATTTGCATATGGTAGTGTATCCTCAAAACTAGTAGGTTCCTCTCCATGTTCCAACCTAGATAAGTGATCAGGTCCTTTATTCATTCTTCATGGCTTGACCACAATCTCAAAGTCATACTCCTGGAATAGTACTAGCCATCTTCATATTCTTCCCCCCAACACTGGCTTGTTGAATAAGTACTTTAATGCTGAATGATCAGGGAACATCTTAAAATTTCCTCCCAACAAATAGTGTCTAAACTTATGCAGTGCATATACCATAGCCAAGCCTTCTGTTTCAGTCGTAGTATAGTTCCTTTCAGCTGTAGAAAGATTCCTGCTGGAAAAGGCTATAGGGTGGTCGATGTCTCCTACACCTGGATGTGCCAAGATTTCTCCTAATGCAATGGATGAGACATCGACATGAACATTGAACTCCTTACTTCAATCTGGAAAAACCAAGATTGGCGCAGTGTCCATTTTCTGCTTTAGTGTGTCGAAGTTGTACTGGCATTCTTCTGTCCATTGGAACTTACTATATTTCTTTAATAGCTTCTCCATAGGTGTTGTTATCTGTGCATAACCCTTAATAAACTTCATATAGTATCCAGTGTGTCTTAATGTAGTGCACAACTGTCTGACCGAAGTAGGGGGAGGTAGATCAACAATGATGGCAATCTTGGAAGGATCCACCAACAACCCCTGTTTACACAATATTTCCTAGCAGTACTCCAAAAGGTGAAAAGAAAATACACTTTTTCATATTCAGGGAAATTTGACATTGCCTGCACTTATCTAACATTAATCTCAAACATTCAATGTGATCTTTCAGTAGGCTAAATACAATCCAATCATCAAAATATGATTCCAAGAAATTGTGTAAAAAGTACTTAAATTCTTTGACCACCACCCTAGAAAATATGGTTTGTGAATTATTCAAGCCAAAAGGCATCAAAATATACTGGAACGACCCCCATTTTGTTGTAAATGTGTTCTTGTGTCAATCTTCCTTTGCAATTCTGATCTGGTGATAGCCTGAAAATCCATCTGTGAATGAGTAGACCTCCTACATTATCTAGAACCTTGTCAGTAAAAGGTGTAGGGAATGGATCATGTAGACACACATCGTTCAACTTCCTTAGATCTACACAAATTCTGATTTCTCCCGACTTCTTATCCTGGACCACCATAGGGATAATCCATTAAGATTCCTCAACAAGTTCTATGATTCCAGCTTCCAACATTCTATCCAATTCAATCTTAACTTTTTGCTTATATTTGGGATTCAGTCTGTAAGGTCTCTTCTTGATGGGTCTTCCATCTGGTCTCAGAGGGATCTTCATTGCTCCCATGGGTCCTTTAATGCTCTTCATATCTATGAACTTGGTTGGAAACAAGTCCTGATATTCATGTAATATCTCTATGATCTTTCTAATAGTAGCATCATCTCAATAGTCTCCCACATTTTTTAGCTTAGGTGTTTTCTCTGTTCCAATATTAACTTTATTAATTTTAATGGGCTTTCCTATAAAGGGTAATTCAATCCCTAGTCCTTCTATCTCTCTGTGTCCTTCAATTTTTGCAATGTTTACATCTCTAGGGTCATCGTCCTCATCAACATTAATATTGTAGCAATCTTGTAACTGCTGAAGAGGCGCAATCCTTTCCGCTTCTTCTTGGGCAAAAGGGAGGTTAGGTGTCTCTTAAAATACATTTTGCCTCACAATTTGTAAAGCCTGATCTATTGTAGAGTACTGACTCTCAAATAAAAGCATAGCTATAAATTTCTGAGTCATACCATACCAATCTGTAGTGATGAGGCACAATTCTGCTTGAAGATACCAGTTGATAGGCGTAGTACCCAAGGTGTTAATGAACTTATTCACCCACTGTTCTTTAGGATTGTTTCTCCAGGCCTTCTCACAACTTCACATGTGGTCCTTAGGAAAAAATTGACCTGTGTACCAAACTTTGCATCCTACTGCTTGGTCTGAAAAGCGTATTGTCAATAAGGTGTGACATTATACCCATTCTATGATATTCTTCTTGTGCATTCACCACCATACAACTGGTGTGGCTTTCAAAGCTTCAACCAGTGCCAACATCCTTTGTTGTACTGGTACAATTTTCTAAAAATCAACTAGAAATGTCTCTAGATGACTCAAACCATCAAATGCTGGAAGGTTACTTACTTTGGTTCCAATCCAGTGAACTTCTCTGGTCAATCTGGCACACCTCCGCGTAGAGACTTCATACATTATGTTCTACTAGTTTTCCAATGCCTCTTCTGAATCTGATGAACATGCACCTTCACTCTGCTAGCTGAGATTTCCATCTGCTATAGGATTAATGCAATCCTGTTGTCTTGCTGTCAGTTTGTAGATGTTATCTATCTCATATGCACAATCTTCTTCCCTGATAGGTTATGTGTATCTGCGACCTTCATCTGGGTTCAAAGGTGCAATGAATTTAAGGCCATTACCCTCAAATGTAATTCTTCTCTTCTTTAGGTCAACAGCATTCTAATTGTTGAAATCCCAATCAATCCCTAACAACATAGGATAAGGACAAATATCATCAAAAATATCAATCACTTCGAAGTCTGCAAATGTCCTTACCCCATTGACATCTACAGGGACATCTTCTAGTCTTCCAAATGGGATCACTGCCTACTGATTAGCCATCCTGAGCCTGATAGGGGAATAAATCTTTCTAGGGTTTCCCATTAGTGCCCAAGTCTGCTTCATCATAAAATTGACTTCTGATTCTAATTCAAGGACCACATAGTCCACATCGTAGTTTCCAATCTGATCACTAAGGTGCAATTCCTTGTTTGTCCTTCTTTTCCTTGATACTTGTTTCACAACTATACTCAACATAGGATGTATTTTCTCAATTTCATACTGTCTTACTAGGTGTTTTAGCTCCTATACAACCTTTTCATCTTTAATCAAATTAATACATGTATATAAAAAGTCCATTAGCTTTCCTACCTATTTTCCTTGTCTAGCTATAGAAGACTGATCAAATGTTGGTGGAATTTCATATCCCTTACTTGTGGTTGTGTCTTAGATGAACAAGCTTGTCCTTCTACAAATTCTTTCCTTGCTTCCTCAAAAGTGTGCCTCTCTCTCCTTGGATCAAATAATTGTGCCTTATCTTCAGCTCTTATGATCCCTGATCCTTCTGCAGTCTTTCCTAGAGTCGCTCTGTCTTCTCCTATAACAATGCCTCCTCTAGTAATAACAGTGACTCTGGGGTCTTCACCACGAGGTTCTGCTGATATTAGTTGAACTTGTTGGTTTCCTCCTCGTCTCTCCTAGAGTTTGGCTAACAATACTGGAAAATATCCAATGACATGATCAAACGAATTATAGTAGTTGCAAGTGGTACAAGGGTTCTGACAATCCCTTGCCAAATGTCCTGGTTGTGCATAGTTATAGAAAATAATCTAACCTCTTCCTCGACCCATGCCTCCTCCTCCTCCTCTTCCTCTGAATCCACCACGAGGGTTGAAGTTTCCTCTTCTTGGGGAGTTGAACTACGCATTGTTTCCTTCTTGCTGTACTTTTCCTTGAATTCTATATGTATCCCTTGATCTTTCATGCATGAGATAATAAGACCTACAATCCTTCTTGTCGGGTCCCACATACTTACAAAATGTGTAGTAAATATTGGTAGGTGTATGGACATATTTTTTCATATAATAACATTCACCAGGGTGATGTCTAGTTCTACATACTTCGCACCAAGGTACAATAGTCTACTTCAAAGGACTAGGTGCTCTAGAGGCCAGGTATTCATGAAATAGGGGGCAATGCTCCTTGTCATGGCCCTCTGATTTACATCTAATATACCAGATATATTCTCTTTTCTCTTTTCCTTTATCTTTCTTCATATCTTCGACCTGTAAAGATAAACTATTTAGCTGATTCAAAATCTGACTCATACCTAGGATGGATTCTCCTACAAGGGTTGTTTGTAGTTTCATGGCGACCTCCAATGCTTCATCCTGTGAAGAAACCTTTTGTTGCATCAGAGGAACTCTGATGTGTGGAAAGAGAGCAGGGATGAACCATTCTTTATTCTGTTCGTCCGAGATCTGAAAACTTAAACGATCTGTCAGAGTATTAAATATCTGATCAAACTCCCAAACATGTTCAATGACCTTCTGCTTGATCTCTTTCATCTCTATAATGCATTGTGACTCAGACTTAGGTTTCTTGAATTCTACACTTAACGCAGTCTTAATGTCATTCAACGGTTTAGGTTGTCTAGGTCCTGAAGAAAACTTCATATTCCAGTTCAGAGTGCGATCCCTCAAGGTAGTACTAAACTGATTTCTCTTAACAACTTTGTGAGTGATTTGCTAGATGCTCTATACAACTTCGCATAAGAACCAGTGCTGGTCAGGATCTTCAGATTCATATCCTCTAAAGATAGGTAACCTCATTTCATCTTCCATAGATATTCTTGGTTTCTCGATTGAGTATGTGCTAAACTTCTTGTAACAATACTCCGGTGGCTCTGACTACTCTGGTTACTTAATGTTTCTAAAACAACAATAGGAGTAATAGTACTTACTTCGACAATAGATGTAGTTCCTAAAGTTTCTATCTCTCCTTGGCGAAGTTATTCGGTCTATACTTCCTCTGTTCTTGCAGACTCTGAGTACTCTTCGTCTGTTAGATATACTTCTTCTCCATTGTAGAATCCCTTGTCTCCGTAGTTTTTCTTAAATAGGTTCACAAGAGGAACCTCTCTGAATGGTCTCCCACTACGCGTGAGTCCATCCTCTGTGTCACTGTCATTATCTGAATTCTTGAACATTAGCTTCACTATATCTTCAGGATATTCTTCTCATGCAATAGCATCTTAATCCTCAAGTTTAAAAAGTGTAGGAACTTTCCTCTCGGTCCCTTAAAGAAGTACCTCTCTGCTTGACTATACAATTCGAATCTTTCAATAGAAAACTCAGTAATGTACCCTTCAATAGTTCTATCAAATGAGACATCCGCTACTCTAGACACAACATTATCAACTCTCTTGACCTTCTTGATCAACACTACTGTCCAAACCACAGGTGGTCTAGATCTGATCTCAAACTAAGTATCTCTTAGTCTGGATAACCCCTCGTATAACTCCTTATGAACTCCTCCAAATAAAATCTAGTGTATGTCGGTAAAGATGTACCTCCCCAACCAATATTTTGTACTAATGCTAGGGTTCTTTTTTTGGGATTCGGCGAAGTCCTTTTCTTGTTCCTCTATCCACTTCTGAATTTATGTCTTCGATGGAAACCACCTTTACATTCCCTTAAGAAGATCCTGGTCCCAAAAACAAAACCATTTGTTGGCATAGGGGCAGACCCAAGGTTCAACTCGTACATCGCAACAACATACCCTAACTACTGGCCCTTTCGAAAACTCCTGCAAAGCATATGCAGTCTCACCCGAAGTAGCAATAGGGGGTTGCAGGACACAAGTGTCTACAACCAGAGGAAATGCAAAGTGGATCCAGGACAACAACACACAACAATCTAGATATTCCTTACCCTTCAAAGCTTACTTCGCAAGTTATATCTATGATCTAACACAATAATCCAATAACAATATATCAAATAGAAGATAACACAACATCAATCACAAAGAACAACAAGATATACATGGTTCAGCCTCTCCCTAGGGCTATGTCCACAAAACTGTGTTTCTTGATATATTAGATGAAAATATACAGTTGTGTCTGCGCACTTAGCTGCACATCTCCCCCACTCTTCCCTCCCTACGCACCCAGCTGTAGGGTCGATCTTCACACCCAGCTGGAGATCCTATAATATAGACTCAATATTGTTCTCAACAACAATAATCAACAATGACCAACAATGAACATCATATGAATAATCGAGCTAGAACGAACCCTCTCAGGTCTTTTAGACCTTTATTTATACATTACATGACCAAAGTCTAGGTATCAAAACCCTAGGTCCAAAACCCTAGGTGTTGAAACCCTAGGTCCACTTGACCCGAGCTTTAAGGGCTTCGCCATCCTGTCCTTCCTTCTTTTCTACGAGGTGATCCAAAGCACTCATTCAAGTATTTTTCCGCTTGCTGAGTTGTCCACGATCCTTCTTCTTTGATGCTTTGTCTTCATTGATATTCTCTTCCAATGACTAGCTTTTCCTTTACTTCACTCCTTCTTTTCTTCTTCTTCAACCACTTTGAATCTTCCTTGGTTTATGTGCCTTCCGCGCAGTTCTTACTTCGCTTTTCTTCCTTAATCTTTGCTTCCTTACATAACCAAGGGCCAACACTTATTTTTCTATACCTTCTTCTTATTTATCACTCTCTGGATCTATGATGGGGGATTCCTCAAAATAGAGATCATGTAGCTTATCCCAACGTTCTTTAGCTGATAAACATTTTCCCACTTTCTATTTTACTGAATCAGGCAATCCTTCCAAGATGAAATCCATTGCTATTTTTTTTATTTCTTTTCAATTACTTCTTGCATGTAGTCTTCGATTTCTTAGTAGCAGTATATCCTGTAACAACTGATTTCCAAACATCATATCTCTATGCCTATAAAAATGTTTTCATTTTAATATTCCACATCTCATAGTTTTGACCAATATGACCATCAAACCATGGTATTCCATTATCTATGTATGTACTATTATTGATCTCCACGATCTACCATTTAGTGGTTAAATTGTTTCTTGAAGGAACTTGCTCTGATACCAATTGTTTGAATACTAAGAGGGGGTGGGGGTGAATTAGTATGAGCACTTTTACCATTTTAACCACAATATATAAACTTCAACTTATCAATCGTATATCATCAATTTATCATGAGAATATAAACATAAGAAACATCACATCAAGATCACATCAAAATCACATCAAGTACACAATACACCAGAATTTACGTGGAAACCCAAACGAGAGAAAATCACAAAATAGACTACATCAAAATCACATCAAGTACATAATACACCAGAATTTACGCGGAAACCCAAACGAGAAAATCACAAAATGCTTTCTTATATATCAAAGAATACATTCATTCGAAGCGCCAACTTCCCAATTCCCCAGCTGCAACTGGAAGGAGGAAATTTACATAATCCAACCTAAAGGAAGCTACAACTCCTTTAATTATCAGGCTCCAACCAAAAGGAGGCTACAACCCCTTGATTTTTAGGCTCCAACCTAATGGAAGCTACAATTCCTTGAATTATCTAGCTCCAACCAAAAGGAGGCTAAAATCCCCTGATTCTCAGGCTCCAACCTGAAGGAATATCCAACTCCCTGATTCTTCGGCTCCAATCGGATAGAGGCTACAACCCCCTTTCCTTGCCATGTCCTGCCACCTTGAAATATAAGTGTAGACCAAATTGTCACTACCACAATCACTGCCACTGTCACATCAACCTTTAACATGTCAAACTATCACTCTCACTGTCAACCTATCATTCTATACGACCTGTCATTGTCACCGATACTCAACTAGATCCTCTCACATGGATCATATACCAAGGACACCTCTCAACTAGATGTCCAACATCACGAACACATGACTCTACCAAGCATGTGCCAAAATGACCAACATACCATCAGAAGATATGTGTCTCAACCATGTACAAAAGCATGTACCAAACCATCAACCAATACCATACCAAACATCAATTTTGTAACACAACCTATACCACAACAAGTGCATCAACCATGCACCAACGCCTGTACCAAGCCATGCATAAAACATGCACCATAACCTGTATCATATTCCTAAACCATAAAACATGTAAATCAACACCATACCAAGTACTAATCTTGTACCATACCATGTATCAACCATGTACATAAACAATGTATATCAACACCATACCATGTATCAATATTGTACCATACCATGTGACAACCATGCACATCGACCATAACAAGTGTCTTAACCATATACCATATCATGCCATACACCATATACCAATATAAACAAGATATGAACTAGTAATGTTCCTTATCAGATATACCTCAACCAACATGTACCATACATCTAAGATGTGTCTCAAGTCATATACCAAATCTCACAAAAAATGTCTCAAGCGTGCTCCTCAATATCACCAAGATGCAACCTCATAACACATAGAATAACATACCTTTTACATATGTAACCGATCTGGTGCCTATGAACCTAATACAAAATCCCATAGCTTCACCTTAGACCTCAACAAATAGGAACACGCATCCTCCTTCACTTATGTCTTGTCCTCACGGGATGAAGACTACTTGTTGTTATCACATATAGTTGTCAAGGGAAACAGGTCATCCAAGTTCTCGGTCTGCACAAGAAGCATCAAGCACAACATTCAAAAGCCACCCCTTTTGAGCGGGAAATGCAAGTAGTATGGGTTTGATTTTCAGCTGTTGGATCTAACTAAAGATTCAATCTCGATCATTGGATCTCACTAGAGAGAGATCGACGGTGGGAAGACATCTGGAAGGCCTTGTGGAGAAGGATATGAAACTCCAGAGAAAAGTCACTACGGGAGTTTCCAGTCGAGGAGTGTACGAAACTCATGTGTCTCCGAAACCCAGAGTTCATCTCGGCTGTCCAAAACAAGAAGACACGTGGTGCCAGATCCCTCACTCTGAAAGTGCGGTGCTCCGGAGGATTGAAAGAGCCATACATTCAAAACTCCCAAGGCCTGAAGCAGTGGATTAAATCTGGTACATCGATCACCAGAAGATGTGTGACAACAGATTGAGAAGTCCAGAGCAATATTAATCTGAAAGAAAGAAGCATAGTGGAGATGTAGAACTCCCAAAGAGCTGAGAGCCGGAGTAGACCTCAATATTCCATGGAAGAGGATGCATGGAAGAAGATATACCAGCCCCGGGGAATGTTACTCTGAAATAATGTTGAAGTAATGGGCCTGAAATCCCAGAGGCCGGAGCGTCGAAGTTCATTCAAGCCATTAGATCGGGGAGGATAGGTGTCAAGAGATCTGACACTCTGGAAGAATTTCATTCCGTAGGTTTGTGTTTTTGGAAGTTTGGACGCAGCTGGAGCACAGAGTTCTGGAGTGCCTTTTGAATAGGTCTCGGGTCACAGCTCGAGGTCACGTTGGAGAGAGAGGCCAAGGACACATGGTTCTCATCTACCAAAATATGGGACTACATATTAGCGTCAGGCCTCCACGTCACTCTCAACTTGTATTACTCTGGGAATTATACGATATCTACATACATTACCTCCTTAGCTCCGAAGCACCGAAGACACATGACACTCATATCCAACATTTTGGGACATGTCTTCAACCTATTTTTGAGTGACACATGTCACCCTTCCATCTGGGACATGTCAGCACAACAACGTTAGGACACCACGTCACCTATGAGAGATCATCCTCTAGGAAGTGTTCTTGTTCAAGCGCCAAGATTAGTGCCATCTCCATGCGCAGTTTTAATGGATCCTAGAATTGGTGGGGGGATCAAATTTAGCAGTGGTGCTAAATTTAGCATGTGTGCCCAGATCATAGATGACAACTAGATCAATGACCACATTTCATTGCAGGGACACAACATGCTCGAACGTTAAAATCTTTGAGTAGGTCGAAATCTAAAACGTGGTTTTGAGGGAGAGCGACATGGCTAAAGGTGGTGCGTTTCAGGCCCAAGGGATGTATGAGTCCAAACTGCTTTCGAGGACCCTGAAGTCGCATGTTCATTCAACATCACATTTAATCATAGAAAGTGGTCGCCTCTTAGTTATCAGGCCTTATCTTAATCCCGAGGAGATATCAGTTAATGAAAACAGGCCGATAGTTGAAACCTCAACTCACTCCATAAATAGAAGGCATGGAAGCCCTAGCCGAGGACACATAAATGTCATTCAGAGGAAGATAAATGCACAATCTGACAGAGAGGGTACACAGGTGGAAATATTCATATGAGATGGCTAGATTAGATCAAACTTCTAACAGTCTAGGACTGATCCGAGTATAAGTAGATCAGTGTTAGAATTTATCATGGTCATCAATTGGTTGAGCATAGATCCCTATTTGTAACATTTTGATAACAGAGTTGTTCTCTAGTTTTGTATGAGACTTGAGACTTTCGCATTAATAGAAATCAATTTATTTCATCATCTAGTTTAATCAGTGTTGAAAGACTCATGCATGGAGGATCCAAACGAGGGTTGTAGTTGTATTGTAATGTAGGTTTGATTACAATATTGTTGTGACTAGTTTTAGTCAGTTTCTTCTGTGCTGAAACACTCATCCATGGAGGATATAGACAAGGTTTGTAGTTGTATTGTAATGTAGGTTTGATTACAGTATTGTCGTGACCAATTTTAGTCAGTTTCTTTGTTATGTTGTTTCTTATTATGATTAAATTCTCATGCATGGAGGATCTAGATGAGTTGTTGTAGTTGGATAGTAATGGAGGTTTGATTATTATGTTGTTGTGATATATTTCAGTGTCTGAAACTTAAGTTCAATATTTATCTTGTGCCTACGTTTTTCTTCACCAAGTTGCTTGAAAGTCAGATGCCGAAAGTCATAGTTGTCCACATTTCTCTCTAAGTCTTCTGTCTACTCACCTTTAACCTTAAACCATAGAACGAGGTTAATGAAGACCTCATTTCCCTATGCATTTCTTGTCCAGTTTCCGTGTTAAAACATTCTTGTACTGCATTTTGTCCATTTGAACTCCATTCATAAACCTACCTCCAAAAACATTTTGATGGGTACTGGGATTTTCCTCCTACAGTTGGAGGGTGAATATCAGTGATAAAATTTCTGGCGCCGTTGTCGGGGGACGAAAATGAAGAAATATTCCCTGGGAGAATGACATTGATCAGATCCATCTTTTGATGGTGAATAAGGGTTGGTAACATATAAGAGACTGCATCATTCACCCGATGACTCCACTCCATGAAGGAAGAAACTGTTGGTGACTTCACTAATACAGGATATAATAGAAATGGAAGCTATCTTGGCTCGGAGGTTTTCACCTTTAAATTTTTCATCTATTCTTGGTTTTCCTAATCCCATGCCTTCTTTCCTAGAATGCATAGACTTTCTTCCCATATTCCATGGAGATGTAGGAGATTATCCTGCACAACATCTCATAAATTTTAATCGATACATAGATCAATTGGATATCTATCATGAAGATGCTCTCATGAATATGTTCGTATACTCATTAAATGACGATGCTCGAAGATGGTATAGGTCACTTTCTATTGCCAACATATCTTTTTTGAAGGAATTTCATGCAGATTTCAACAAGTATTGTAAAAGCTATTATTCTTCTGACACAATTCTTGAAGAATATTGTAAAAGGTTCAAGTTTGATATTCAATAGAAAATAGAGTGTTCCTAGTGTGATTGAGTTTTGTGAAGATATGATTGAAAGAGAAAGTAAGGATAGAAGTGGGTATTTTGAAGATAGGGATGAAATTTTTTCTCTTTCTATTTCATGAGAAGAGGGCCTTCAAGATATAATCAATGATAGTACTGATGATTTCATAGTCATAGATGCATTACATTTTTCCCTTGATGCACCTGTTGTCTTAGATTTAAAAGAAGAAATATTTGTAGAAGAGGATTTTTCTCTATTCCTTCAAGAGGTTTCACATGATGTATTTTCACTTGTGATTGAAGAGAAGAATCAAGATATTACTCATTTTTCTTTGCCAGATAAAAGAGTTTTGGGCTCACCTATCCTTGATGAATATTTTGATGATGAAGAGAAAGTGTATTCTGTAGTAAATATTTCTCCTGACTGCGAAACTGAGATAGATGATAATCTAGTTAAAAGAACTAGGGAAGATTTCTCTTTGTTTTTTCCTAGATTTTTAGAATTGAAGGAAGATGTTGTTTACTTCTCTTATGGAGAAAATGTAGAGGATATCCCTATCCTTGAAGTAGATGTTTTTGGCAGCCCTACTTATGATGAAGAAGTTGTTTCAAATGCTGACCAAAACAACCCATTTTTGATGAATATCCCAGTGAAGATTATGAAGAGCATAGATTTTTCATGGCTCCTTTGGAACCTTGTAGCATGGTTCCTGTATATGATAATTATGACCCTGATAATTGGGAGGGACATGAAGGAGAAACGGAAGGGATAAATGTTCAACTCATCTCATGTCCAGTACTGGTGAATGAGAAAATCTTGCCTGAGATTATCCAACATTCATCAATTGTTTACCCACCTGTACATGATGAGAACATCAAAAAATAGGTAAGCAATGATGCAATGAAGGAGATAATTTCTTACCATTTTAGTGTGCCTTATTATAGATTTTATGTCCCTATAGGGTTATATGTGGATTTGAGTTCTCCAAGAGCATTGGAGCCTGCAAAATTATTCATCTTATCATCATTTGGGGGTATTGTCAGTGTTCCAAAACATGTTTTCATTCTGCTGTCATACTTCCCTTACCTTTTGTGGATCATTCGCAGTGAAAAGAAGAATTATATTACCAAACAGTGTGGGTGGCTATGGTGGAAGTTTGCTTTCACCTTTCATTGTAAAAATAATTTAGTGTAGGATTGTACATAAATAATCTCCTTTTGGAGCATGTGTGTTTGTTTTATTTTTAAGTTGAGTAGTGTAAATATCAACCCGTTGTCTTCAGTGAAATGTATTTGAGCTCGACTCCATAACCCAACAGCTAAGGCACTAGAACTTCTTGATCTTGGCAGCTCATAGGGAGCATTCCATCCCCTATGGAGGAAATTTTATCACATATAGTTGTCAAGGGAAGTAGGTCATCCAAGTTCTCGGTCTGCACAGGAAGCCTCAAGAAAAACATTCGAAAGCCACCCATTTCGAGCGGGAAATGCAAGTAGTATGGGTTTGATTTTCAGCCGTCGGATCTAACTAAAGATTCAGTCTCGATCGACGTATCTCACTGGAGAGAGATATATGGTGGTAAGACATTGCGGAGGCCTCGTGGAGAAGGATATGAAACTCTGGAGAAAATTCACTTCGGTAGTTTCCAGTTGAGGAGTGTGCGAAACTCCCGTAGCTCTGAAGCCTAGAGTTCATCTCGGTCGTCCAAAACAAGAAGACATGTGGCACCAAATCCCTCACTCTAGAAGTGCAGTGCTCTAGAGGATCGAAATAGCCATACATTCAAAATTCTTGAGGCTCGAAGCAATGGAGTAAATATGAGTCGTCGATGGCCAGAGGATGCGTGTCAACAAATTGAGAAGTCGAGAGAAATAGTACTTCGGAAGAAAGCAGTAGAGTGGAGACGTGGAACTCCTGAAGAGCCGAGAGTCGGAGTAGACGCGTGGAAAAATATCTACCAGCTTGGGGCAAATTTACTCTGGAAGAATGTTGAAGTAATGGGGTCTGAACTTCTGGAGGCCAGAGCATCTAAATTCGTTCGAGTCGTTGGATTGGGGAAGACAGGTGTTGGGAGATCTGACACTCCAGAAGAACTTCATTCCGGAGGTTTGTGTTTGTGCAAGTTTGGAAGCAACTAGAGCATTGAGTTCCAGAGTGCCTTTTGAATAAGTGTCGGGTCATAGCCCAAGGTCACGTTGGAGAGAGAGGCCAAGGACAGATGGTGCTCATTCGTCAAAATTTGTGACTGCATATTAGCATCTGGTCTCCACGTCACTCCAGGAATTATACGAGATCTACATACATTCCACCCTGAGCTCCGAAGCGTTGAAGACACATGGCACTCATCTCTAGCATTTTGGGACATGTCTTCAGCCTATTTTTGAGTGACACATGTCACCCTTCCATCCGCGACATGTCAGCATAGCAACGTCAGGCCGCCATGTCAAATTCAGGAGATTATCCTCTGGGAAGTGTTCATGTTCAAGCGCTAAGACTAACGTCATCTCCATTCATAGTTTTAATGGATCCTACAATTGGTGGGGGGATAAAATTTAGCGGTGGTGCTAAATTTAGCAGGTGTGCCCAGATCATAGATCGCGACCAGATCAACGACCACGTTTCATTGCAGGGATGCAACATTCTCGAATGTTAAAATCTTTGAGTGGGCCAAAATCTAAACCACAATTTTTAGGGAGAGTGATGTGGTGAAATGTGGTGCGTTTTGGGCCCAAGCAGAATGGGTCCAAACTGCTTTCAACGACCCCGAATTCACGTGTTCATTCAGCATTGAATTTAATCGCAACAAGTGGCCACCTAATAGTTATTAGGCCTTGTCTCGATCCTGAGGAGATATCAGTTAATGAACATAGGCTGGTAGTTGAAACCTCAACTCACTCCATAAATAGAAGGCATGGAAGCCCTAGACGAGGAGACATAAATGTCATCCGGAGGAAGATACATTCATAGTCTGATAGAGAGGGTACACAAGTGAAAATATTCAGACGATATGGATATATCATATCAGACTTCTAGCAGTCGAGGATTTATCTGAGTATAAGTAGATCAATGTTAGAATTTGTCATGGTCGTCAACTAGTTGAGAAGAGCTCCCTATTTGTAATATTTTGATAACAAAGTTGTTCTCTGGTTTTGTATGAGACTTGAGACTTTCACATTAATAAAAGTCAGTTTCTTTCATCATCTAGTTTAATCTATGCTGAAGCTTGGGCATGGAGGATCCATATGAGGGTTGTAGTTGTATTGTAATGTAGGTTTGATTACAATATTGTTGTGACCAATTTTAGTTAGTTTCTTTGTTATCTTGTTTCTTCTGTGTTGAAACACTCATGAATGGAGGATCCAGACAAGGGTTGTAGCTATATTGTAATGTAGGTTTGATTACAGTATTGTTGTGACTAGTTTTAGTCAATTTCTTTGTTATCTTGTTTCTTCTTATGCTGAAATTCCCATGCATGGAGGATCCATACGAGTTTTTGTAGTCGCATAGTAATGGAGGTTTGATTATTATGTTGCTGTGATATATTTCAGTGTCTGAAAATTAAGTTCAAGAGTGCTCTTGTGCCTGAGTTTTTCTTCACCAAGTTGCTTGAAAGCCAAATGCCCAAAGGCAGAATTGTCCACCTTTATCTCTAAGTCTTCCCTCTTCTCACCTTTAACCTTAAACCACTGGATGAAGTTAATGAGGACCTCATTTTCCTATGCATTGCTTGTCCAATTTCTGTGTTAAAACATTCTTGTATTGTGTTTTGTCCATTTGACCTCCATTCATAAACCTACCTCCATAAACATTTTGATGGGTACTGGACTTGTCCTCCTGCAGTGGGAGGGTGACTCTCAGTGCTAACAACTATCATGCAGGTCCTCACGTGACATGCCCTAGGAAACCTACGGGGGTGCCTTGCAGGACACCCTATGCCTAACCCATGATGGTCGACCAAATTAGAGTTTTACAGAAAAAATAACACTCTGCAACTTCTAACCTTTTTCTCTTTCCTTGCACATTCTCTGTTGCCTCAGACTTACTGTCAGATTCACCAATAGACAAAAATATTAGACCATAACATTCACAAGATAGATATTCAATGTAAGTGCAGTGTGTGTGTGTCCTTATGAGAGACTCCTTGAGGTGTTTATATACTTTTTCATAGTAACCTCGTTCCTTAATCTTAGTTATTCTAGTACTTTCTTGTCACAACCACTTTACCCATTCATTAATTGACTTGTAACCAACTAGAGGATTCTTGACCATTCTTCGCGGCTTACAAATTCACAATGCAATATCTCCCTAACCATAAGGAACCATGTTGCGTAGAACCTATCACTGGAAACAAAATGAAAAGGAATATCCATCTATGAGTGTCTTACATGAATTTACACTATCCCTCATGTCCATATTTCTCAACCAACTTTGGGTTCAATAACCACACCTATGGGGTGTCATGTAGACTTCATCAAATGCACCCAACACTTCTATTGACATCAACCACTCCATCAATGACAACTAACTCACCATCAATCTCAACCAAATATCTATAGCTTCCAGACTTCTCCAAGAGTTGACATCAATCTCTAAGGGTTGACATCAATTACAACCAATTGTCCAAACCAACTGTCCAACACCAATGAGGCCTGACGCATCTCAGTAAATCTGGCGGATTCCACCAAATCGGGTGAAATCCCACTAAATTTGGTATATTATTCCTTATTTAACTGAGTACAAAAATTAATGCAGAGGAGGTTTGGAACAAAAATCAATGCAGTACAGAATGACACATTCCTGGAGTTTGTGCCAAAAGGGGAGTCCCGAGACCTTGTTCAGAGCCCTATCGAGTTTATACTCAAAAGTATCATAATTTTGAGAGGAGTTTGAATCTAACCTCTACTTATGAGTTGGAGAAGTTGAACAGAAAAGTGTTGTAGGATGATGGGAACAAAAATCGATGCACAATACAGATCTAACAGAGTGCAACATTGGAGTTTGTGCTAGAGGGGGAGTCTCGAGGGCCTATGCGGAATTATATCAACTTTAAACTCAAAAGTTGAAGAATGTCGAGAGGAGTTTGAATCTGACCTTCATTTTCGAGTTTGAGTAGTCGATCAGAAAAGTGCTTCCAGATCCTTTATTGTCGAGCCAAGTATAGCAGAGTCTATACTCTAAAGTCTCAGATTTTCCTGTAGAATTGAATGGTGGTTTCTGTTTCTGTCACAGAGTTCCAGATATGAAAGGTGATTTAAAAATTTGATTGTAATGCTTTATTTGTATTATTTTAACATTTTGAGATTAATGAAGAGCAGTCTCATTGTTGGGAGTGGACCCGAAGACGTAACCATGAAGTTTTGGTGTGATTTTATTGATATTTTTTCTCTTTAAATCTCTTATTTAACATCTCACAATTTACTTATGAATAATGGATTAATCAAGTTCATGTTCATAAGTCTAAGAGTTTATTTAAGAGAAGCAATTCACATAACATTGCAAGATGCACTGCCAAAATTAAAGATCTTTGAAACTGAAAAAGAATTGTTATCAATGAAACATAAATGGTCAGATTGGTAAATTAAGATTTTCATATCACTACCAATCAATTTGCGATACAATGTAGCATTCACATATTTACTTGGGCCATTAACTCTCAAATTAACATAAAGATCCATGGGTGTAGAAACAATTTTGCAACCCTCCATTTTGAAATTTTTTCAAGTCTTCACACGTACTTGGCTTAAGTCAAAATAAGATAATATGTATCTTGCCACACTTTGAAACCAAGACAATAGCGAAGATGACCCAAATATTTCATTTCAAATTCTTGACATAATTCATTCTTCAACCAATGAATTAATTCAACATCATTTCCTATCAAAATAAGATCATATACATACAAAACAACAATCACAATGCTATCACCATCAGAAATAAAATATAGATTACCATTGGAAAATTAATTCTTTACACCTTTTTCCATGGAACCACTCATCAATCCAAGTACACCACACATGAGGATAATGCTTAAGACCACAAAGGGCCTTCTTCAACCTACACACACCATCATCTTTACCAACAACTTCAAACCCCTATGGTTGTCATATGTATACTTCTTCCCATAAAACACCATTCATAAAGGTTTTCTTCACATCCATTTGGTGAGGATTCCAATTAGAACATGTAGCCAAGGAAAATACAGACCTAGTGGTATTATATCGAGCAACAACAACAAAGGTATCATCATATTCAATGTTAGGATTTTGACTAAAACATTTTTCAACAACCTCACCTTATGCTTCTTAATGGAACCATCAACATTGTGCTTATGATTGAATATCCATCTACTATTGATAACTTTCTTTCCTTCAGGGAGTGGAACCAAATCCCACACATAGTTTTTCATGATGATTTCATATTCATCCTACATGGCTTCAACCCAATGTCTAGACATGAAGCCTCATCAAATGTATTAGGCTCATAATCAAACAAGCTACTAATAAAAGAAAAAAAATTCAAGCTCATGCTTTTTATTTGGAATTCTAGTTCGTGTAGATATTCTAGGAGTCAATTTTGTCATGTCACCAAGTTTTAAACCTAAATCATCTACCAATTTATTTACCTAGATTGGTTTTTCCCTAGCCGCCTCATGATGATATTAGTGGTCTCCACCACTCACCTCATCTGATTCTCCCAAATTTATGTCACCAATCATGACATCATCACTATCTTTTAAAACTAACCCATCATTGGCTTTTGTCACATTTAGTTGCACTTTCACACCAAGAGTGTTGGATGTCATTTTGAAACCCGATTCATAAAATATAACATATCTACATAATACAATTCTTCTTTCACTAGGAAAAAATATTCTATATGCTTTGGACTCATTGTTATATCCAACAAACATGCCTCTTTTATTGGTAGCTTCTAGCTTTGTTCTCTTATAATAAGGAATGTAATAATACGCTAGTGAAATAAACACTTGAAAGTGATTAACATAAGGTTTTACTCATGTTTTACTCGAGAAAAATCCTTCTTAGGTGTAACATATCTCAATGACTTATGAGGACACTTGTTTAATATGCACATAGTAATATTTTATTATTCCACTCAAAAGAAATGAGGCATACCAAACTGCTCTAACATCCATCATGCAATTTGAATAATGCTCATATTCTTCCTCTCTATAAGCCCATTTTGTTGAGGAGTATAAGGAACACAATACTCCCTCTTGATCCAAATCACTTGCAAAATGAAACAAATTCATTATACTTGTACTCCCCACCATTATCACTTCTCAATATTTTTATACTACGCCCTATATTATTTCCAATTAAGGATTTAAATTCATGAAATCTTTGAAACACTTCATTCTTGTGCTTAATGAAATGTATGCAACATTTTACAATAGCATCAACTATAAAATTAACAAAGAGAAGCCATTGATAAAAGGAGTACTCATTGATCCACACACATTAGAGTGAACAAGGTCAAGAATATTCCTAGCATGTTTTTCATCATTTGAGAAGAAAGGATCTGTGCGATTCTTTTTCATGGCACATGCATCACATGCACTTCCTTTACTCACATTAAACTATGGAAAACATGTTACCATTTTCTAAAATTTCCTTAAGTTTTCAAGATTCAAGCGACCAAATCTTCTATGCCACAACTCCACATGTGTTTTATCATCACGTATTAATGTTCTATGATTAGTGACACCTACAATTAATTTATACAAGCCTCCATCATCAATGCCTTTGCAGATCACCCTTGATATTCCATCTTTACAATCTAGAAATCAACATCTACCTTTGGTGAACTCAACCTTTATTTTTTATCAACATTGACACTCACTAAAACCAAATTCTTTGTCAAGTTAGGAACATACAAAACATTATTTATTAGTGTTATACCTCTTCTTGGAATTCAAACATGAATAGCTCCAAATCCTTTCACACATGATATTAGTTGTCACCCAAAAACACTAGATCTCCATAAATACTCTCATTAATATGTACAAATATCTTTTTATTAGGAGACATGCTTTCTTGCACCAGAATCAACATACCAGACATATTTGTGAGAAGCATTAGTAGAAAGACCAAATAATATTGAGAAATTTTATATTTGATAAGAAAATGCATTAACTCCATCAACATCAACATCATTACCTTGGTGGAATCAATCCTTACCATGTTGTTGAACATTCCCAATTCCACTACCTAATTTTTTCTTAGGACAATCAAAGTTTAACAAATATTATGGATGAGGGAGGCCCCCCTTTTTTTCTTTTGTTTGAAAAAATTATTTAAAAACATTATTTCATTTGATATTTTATTATTCCTCTTCTCAAGTTTGTTGAAGTTATAAAATAGACCATGGTATGTCAATGTGACCACATATTGATAGTTAGTTAACAATTACTATTGATAGTGTAATGTCCCCATCCCCAAGTTGGGTCAAGCCACACGAAAATTCCAACTTTGATACCATTTAATTACACTTTAATAGTATATAATTTTATGAAAATATTATGCATTTTTCTAATATTAATTCCTTGTTATATAGCTAATATTAGTTGTCACATTAATCCATATCATGCAGGTCTTCAAACAAAGGGTAAATTTGCATGTCTAGTTTGTGGTCCTAATATGAAACCTCTTCGTTCAACAATTTTAGGAAAGGAGGTGTTTTATGAGCATATGAACTTCCTCCCTAAGAAGAATAGGTATCGAACTACTGAAAAACATGTTTTTAGTGGGAAAGAAGAGACTACAATAAAACCATGAAGAATGACACCTCTGTTGATATTATGGTAGTTGCGAGAGGTATTAACCTCCATTTGTGACCTCTCACAAGATTAGAATATTCCGGAAGAAAGAAAAGATTTTGATATAACCCTAGAAGAGAAGTTGGGTAAAGGAAATATTATATACTAAATAATTAGTACCCAGAATGAGAAGTCGGTCCAGGCAATCTAGAAGAAGCAGTATAAATACATGAGGCCAGTCTTCATTTTAACCAAACTTCTTAGAATTGTAGAAGCACACTTGTGCGCACTGCAGAAGGCCAGTTTGTGCGCAAGTGTTGGAAGAAGTTGTTGCCACCAGTTCTAAAATCTATATTCCCTCTCTTTCTGGGTTGGACTCTCTGATCAGTCTTGGTTGTCTTTTCTTGGTGCATTATCCTTTTTTGATTATTCATCTGATACCGAAATTATTCTCTCTTTCAAGGTCAAGGTGCTCGGGGGTGGAATTAGTGTCTATGGTTGGGTGGCAATATTGATATATTATCTATGGTTAAATGATCACATCCAATATTCTAACAGGTTATGGGCCCACACCTCCTTCATTCATTCTAACCACTGGAAGGGATCTAATCCATAAGGATACTAAGCTCGTTGAATAACTACTGCTAGGGTTTCTAGTAGGTACGGTTACTAAAGCACTGTTGCTAGGGTTACTTGCAGGTGCAGTTGCAGAAACACAAAAACCCTTGTCTCACACCTTATGATGGAGCACCTTACTCAAGGAGAATATATTCAAGTGTGCCTTAGTCCAACACACCTATTGACACTCTCAAAAGGAAGAAACATCAAGGTTTAAATTTTGGGTCAAAGCTTGACCGGTTATCAGTCAAAAGAAGTCATGAATAAAAAGACAAATCATCTACACTACTCAACACTCATAGGAACACTTGAAGATGACATGTGAATCATTGAAAATGGAGCTTCCAGGAATATGATAGGATATCAAGCTAGAATCTCCAATATAAATTAAAATAAGACATCGTACAAGGTAGAACTTGGATACAAAAACACTTACCCAGTCGAAGGAATTGGTCAAGCCTCCATCAAATTGAAAACATGTAACAATGTTCATTTGAGAAATGAATTATATGTACTCATTTTAGAAAAGAATATTGTATCTATATCTTTCCTAGAAGACAAAGGAAACATAATAGCCTTTGTAGATGGAAAAGTATTATCTTTGTCTAGAGAATCTAGCATGGAGAATGCTAGAGTCATTGGATCCCGTGAAGAAAGAATATACAGACTACTAGAACGAAATGATGAAGCCCTTGTACATGATGAAGTCAATCCCAATTAACTTTGGCATAGAAGGTATGCTCATATCAATTATGAAGCATTACCCTTCCTCAAAAGGATGGTTGAAGGAATACCAAAAATACAGTCTACACATGAAGGAATTTGCAAAGGATGTTCTCTTGGTAAGAATGTCAAGAAATCATTCTCAAGCAACAATAATAGATCTAAGAAAATTCTAGATCTTGTTGGAAGATTGATTGTTGTCATTGATGTCAACCCTAGTCATTGGTTTTGGACCACAAGATTGATGGAGGTATTTGGACATGAAGGACAGTGCACATACATACACAAAACCCATGGATGGATAGTATAAATCATGTTGTTTCTGATGGTAGGTGGCACATCACATGGATCTTCGTGGTTGAGGAGAAATGAATTTTTGAAGATGACAAAGTGAATTGAAGAAGGAAGTACAGGTTGACCCTGAAGATAATTAAAGAAAATAATTAAAAAATAAGAAAGTGACAGGTTGGCCCTAATTTTAAAAGGAAGTGACATAAAGTGTATAAATATATATCATTATACATTCATTTTACACACACAAGTCTAATTTCAGAGGAAATCTGAAGTAAAGAAGGCCAGATTTCAAGGGAGGATGAAGTCTTTTGGTGATGTGTTTTAAGGTATGTTATTTACAGGTCATATTACCATTTTCGCTATAAATTTTTTTATAGAACGATTCAGATGGTTAAATTGATATGCTATTGATAAGACATATCTAGGTACCTATGGTAAAAATTTCAGCACTTATTTGCTATAATTTTGGAGATATACTCTGTGGAAGATAACGTTTTTGACTAGTCTTGAAGCTAGTCATAAACATGTGTTTCAGGTAAAAAAGTCATAAATTATTCATAAAGAATCCAAATGTAGTGAGACCAATTTAATTGGATAGAGTACGGGTTGTATTTTCTTGTGTGCGATTTTCAGAATCTGATGTTAAATATTGAGCGCGGGGCATTTTGTACATGTTTTCTCTCCTGAATAAACCAGAATTGAATAAGGTCTACCATTGTCTCTATAACTTCATTTTTGGGAGGATTAAAAGAGTGAAACTTGGAGGATTTTCAGAGAATACATTGAGTAATATTATCTACAGGATCAGAGTATTCCAAGAATTGAATAATTGCATAAGTTGAAGAAGTCTAGGGAAGCATTATCAGGTTCTATGTGATGGTTGGTTGATGTTGATGATTTAATGTAAAGTTTTATTATCTCTCATATATTCTTGGGTGGAAGGAAGGGGCAAGGATGGAGAGGTCAAACCTCTCTTGATATTGGAGGATTGTATCTTCCTCTTGGAGGTTTATCCCTCCCTTTATATTTGGAAGTTGTA
>SNQJ01S0028377.1:95132-112504 GCA_010110895.2 Picea sitchensis
TTGTATCTTCCTCTTGGAGGTTTATCCCTCCCTTTATATTTGGAAGTTGTAGCTACCTTTGGAAGTCATTACTTCCCTTGAACAATAACTATTGATTATTTCTCATATATTGTGCATGGTGTATTGTGGTGTATTGGTGTAACCCTTATACTATTGTTCATTTCTCATTGGATATAATTGAATGGTTTAAGTATAAGTTGATTTTTTTTTAAATTGTACTTGATATTGATTGGTTCAATGCCAGTCAAATCTATAGGAGGTTATATTTACTATGTAATCTTCATAAATGATTACTCGAGAAAGACTTGGTTATATCTCTTGAAGACAAATGACGAAGTATTTAGCAAGTTTCAAGAATTCAAAGCAGAGATAGAGAACCTCACAAACAAGAAAATCAAGATCTTGAGAACAGATAATGGAGGAGAATATACATCCAAGGAATTTGTTTGCTTTGGAAAATCGGCAGGGATTAGGAGGGAGCTAACTAATCCTCATAATACTCAACAAAATGGTGTGGAAGAAAGGAGGAACAGATCTATTGAAGAAACTGTGAAGGCACTATTGAATGATCAAGGTTTATTTATGTATCTATGGGGAGAAGAAGCCATGACAACAATGTATGTTCAGAACAAAAGTCCTTATCGTGTATTGAAATATATGAATCTAGAAGAATCCTTCTCAGGAAATAAACCTAATGTGGAACACTTAAGAATATTTGGATGCCCTGTTTACTTTCACATTCCCAAATATAAAAGGAATAAATTAGAACCCTTAGGAAAAAAGGGCATATTCATGGGATATAGTGAATCATCCAAGGCTTATAGAATATATATTTCGAAACAACATAAGATTGAAGTCAACAGAGACGTAACCTTCAATGAAAAGATGGCTTTCAAGATATCCATAGAAGAAACTATAGAAGAAGAAGAGTATGAAGAGCCTATTGAATAAATCGCATGTCTTCCAAAGAGTCAGAATGAAGAAACAAAACAACTTGATCATCCAATGTAACCATGTGAGACCATTGATTCATACATTGTACCCAAAACTAAGAAACAACCATCTTTTCTTGAATATACCCTACAAGAAACACAAAGTCTCAAGGCCCCAAGTGGGACATTCAGAAAAAGCAAGAAGCCCAAGAGATTCTCCATCTATGCAACATGTATGACAAATCTTCTAGATGAAGAACCTACCATGATTGAAGAGGAAGACCAGAAGAAACAATGGAGAGAAGCCATGATAGAAGGACACTAGTCCATCATGAAAAATGATATATGGGAAATTGTACCTAGGCCTAAAGAAAAATCAATAGTAACTTCAAAATGGGTCTATAAGATCAAACATACAAYAGACAGAAGCGTGGACAAATACAAAKAAAGGTTCATAGCTAGAGGGTTCTCCCAAAAGGAGGGAGAATACTATGATGAAACATTCGCTCATGTTTCCAGGTATACTTCCATTAGAGCTATTATGTCTCTTGCTTCTTCCATGGGATGGAGTTTACATCATATGGACACARAAACAACTTTCCTCAATGGAGMAATCAAAGAAGAAGTATACATTGAACAACCTCAAGGGTTTGAAGTTCATTCCAGAGACACTCATGTTTGCAGACTAAAGAAATATTTATACGGACTCAAGCAAGCTCCAAGAGCTTGGTATGTCAGAATAGACAACTACTTAATGAGACTTGGTTTCTCCAAAAGTCATGTAGATCCAAATATTTACTACAAAGTCGTGAACAATGCACCTGTGATTCTACTACTATATGTCGATGATCTATTCCTGACAGGTGAATAATCTCTCATCATCCAATGTAAAAAGGAGCTAGCTTCTGAGTTCGATATGAAAGATCTTGGTCTCATGCATTATTACTTGGGACTAGAAGTATGGGGGGAGCATGGTGAAGTATTCCTTGGACAAGGAAAGTATGCAGTAAAGATTCTTCAGAAGTTTGGAATGATGGATTGCAAATCCATGGACACTCCTATGATCACAGATATAAGAAAAGTAAGAGACTATGATTCTGATCTAGTAGACCCATCCCTATATCAACAATTGATTGGGTCATTGATGTATTTAGTAAATACTCAACCAAGAATTTTCTTTGTCGTAAACACACTAAGCCAGTTCCAGGTGGAACCCATGCATGAGAATTGGATAGCTGCAAAGCATGTTCTAAGATATATTCCTGGGACACTAAACTATGGTTTAAGATATACCACATCCAATTATATACAACTTCATGGATTCATAGATTCAGATTGGGCAGGAAGTGTAGAAGACAAAAGGAGTACTTCAGGGATGTGTTTCATCTTGGGCTTCACTATGATATATTGGGGCAACATAAAATAGAAGTCTGTTACACTCAACACAACATAAGCAGACTATATCATAACATGTGAAGCATGTACAGAAGTAATATGGCTAAGAAATATGATTTCTAGATTATTTGATCAGGTTCCATATTCGACCATAATACATTGTGACAATCAGAGTTGTATAAGGCTATCAGAACACCCAGTGCTTCATGAACGGTCGAAACACATTGAGATAAAATACTACTTTATTAGAGATAAAGTCCAGGAAGGAGAAGTGAAGCTCCAGTATATCCCCACAAATGAGAAGACAATAGATATATTGACAAATCCTATGTCCAGAATAAAGTTTTCATACTTATGAGACAAATTGGGGATCGTGGAAATAACTCCCTTAAATGAAAGGGAAGAGATGGCTCTCCATGTTGGGAGGGACAACTGACATATCATTGATTTATGTATAGTCATTTTTCAGTTTTGAAAAGTGGTCTAGGATGAGAAGTTCCTTTCCAATTAAGAAAGTGGTTTGAGATTTCTGACGGACAAGCATTTTCCAGTTCAGAAAATGGTCCAGATCGAACGGTCATTTTTCTAATGAAAATGGTTCGATGGATTGTTGATGTACCATAGACAACGATTCCCCTTGTGGCCAATGTGGGGGAATGGTCTAGGATAGTATTTCTTCTTGAAATTCACTCTCAGTAGTGGTCAATAAGATTGGTCCGCCTCGCCGGATAGTCATTCTTTCAAAGATCACAGTCATGAGAAGTTTCAAAGAATGGTCCGTTTTGGAGGTTGGTGCAGGACAATCATTTCCTTAGGAAATGGTCCAGACAGTCTTTCCCTAGGGAATATTCATTCTCTCTAGGTTTCACTTTGTTTAGTGCCAGAGGAATGGCCCAGATAGGTGAATGGTCCAAGTTCAACAATCAGGGACAAGCATTCCCTAGGGCATACTCATTCTCTCTAGGTTTCACTTTGTTTAGTGCCAGAAGAATGAACCAGATAGGTGAATAGTCCAAGCTCATAAATTAGGAAAATTATTCTTCCTTGCTTGACAATAATAGTCCATATAGCCCATCGTTGATGGTTTACTCTCTGAGGGCAGATACTCTTCCAGATCTCACATATGTGAGTGGAAGAATGGCCCAGATGACTCAGTTTATATCATGATATTGTTTCTTTGTAGGTTGATATCAGACGATACGATTGCGATGGAGACTATATGTCTATTGACAATAGAAGTATGTTGTTGTGGTGGATATGTTCCACTAGTTGTGACCATGTGTCACAAATTAAGTAGTTGTGTACTACTATGGATAGACATAGTCATGTTCTATAAGTTGACATTGTACTAGTTGTCATGGAGATTATCCATTTGGATAATAATGACGATGCTCATGATTTAATTATCCTGTGTGGCTATAATGATGCTACCGGTTGAATGGTTTTTTTTTGCTCAAGACCATTATCCATTATACCTCCCTAGCTAGGAGGGAGTGTTGATATTATGGTAGATTTGGGAGGTATTAACCTCCATTTGTGACCTTTGACAAGATTAGAATATTCCAGAAGAAAGAAAATATTTTGATATAACCCTAGAAGAGAAGTTGGCCCAGGCAGTTTGGCAGAAGTAGTATAAATATAGGAGGCGAGTCTTCATTTAGCCAGACTTCTCATAATTGTAGAAGCACACTTGTGCGCACTGTAGAAGGCTAGTTTGTGTGCAAGTCTCGGAAGGCGCTGACGCCTCCAGTTCTGAAATCTATATCCTCGGTCTTTCTGGGTTGGACTCTCTGATCAATCTTGGTTATATTTGCTTGGTGCATTAGCCTTGGTTGGCTATTGATCAACTACTGAAATTCTTCTCTCTGTCAAGGTCAAGGTTCTCGAGGGTGGCATTAGTGCCTATGGTTGGGTGACAATATTGCTATATTGTCTATGGTTAAATGAGCACATCCAATATTCTAACAACCTCACCTATGGAAGTTGGAATAAAATAGAAATCATCAAGGTAATCAATTTGACTATGTATCACACAAAATGTTTCACAATTTTTATTTGTATTGAATTATGTTTACTGTATATAAAAATTATTGTTGTATAATTAATTCATTTATGTTTCATAAAGTGCATCAAGGAATTGATGGGAAGATTCCACGAGGAATGAAAAATTATCCCATAAAATTCAATAGGCTTCCCTACTATGAGCACCTACAAATAACTGATTTGTTTGATACAATGAATATCAGGAAGAATGTAACCGAAACATTGTGGAGAATCTTAGATGGAAGGAATGAAAAAGAAAAAATTGTCAAAATTTGTAGTGACATTCAAGAAGCCAATCATGCAATGCACTATTTGATTGATTCAAATAGAAATGTCGGAGACCGAAATCATCTTCCATGGTTATTTACAGAGTAGGAAAGCAATTTTGTAAAAGACGCGATTCGGAAAATTAAATTTCCCACGGGATTCTCTTCAAACATAAAGAATATATTAAGGAAGAAAGGTGACTTTGGTGGGGTAAAAACGCATGGCTGACATACCTTCATTAAGGTAATTATTTTGGTAGATTTCTATTTTGGTAATACTTCTTTTTAGTATTTTAATTTTGTTTTATTTTCAAAAAACTAATGATTCCTTTTTTGTAATTACAATATATTCTACCTTTATCTCTCCCTGACAACTTTGAAAACAATGTAAAACAAGTTATATATGATCTTGGAATATAGATGAGGTAAGACAAATGTTTGCTGCAAAACGTGTCGTCATGTATTGTTTTACTTGAATTAATGTATAAACTTTGTTGTTGAAACCTATGATTTTCTTGTATAATCATGTTTAGGTGGTTTTCATCTAAATAAATCCATAAAGAAGATATAAAATATTGGAGGAGATAAATTCCTTGGCCAATGTGTGAAATGCAAAAATATCTACCTCCAACATTTTTCAATGCTCAAGAAACTTACCTCATACACCAAGTTGAGGAGATTGAAATGTGTGGACCTATACATACAAGGTCAATGTGGATGGTGGAATGGAACTTGAAGTCATTGAAGTATTTTGTTAGAAAAAGAACACGTCCTGAGGGTTATATGGTGGAGGGATATATGGTATATCAATCCTTGGTGTATATTAGTCAGTATATTCCTAAATTAGCAGCAGGAATGAAGGTGCCTCGCATTTGGGATGTCAACTCCATCAACAAATTTGAAGGGGAGGTCTTGGTTAGGAAAGGTAGATTGATGAAAGTGAAAGGTAATTATTATATGGTAGTTGAGATCTGATATAATACTTTACATTATCATTTTTTTATCTATATTGTACTTATTTAAGTTTTATTCTTCCAACAATTATTAATCTTTATTATTGTTAGTATTTTTTATTCTTTTTCATACAGTTGGTCGAGAGTGGGATGCACTACATCTATTCACCACAAAAAATCTTGATTGGATGAAGTTATGGATATATCGATGCAATATGCAATGTAATGGTAGGTTATAATGGGAATGAGTGGCTACATTACTTAAAGAAGCTCATCATAATCAAGATACCAATATTAGTCAAAGGGAAATCAATTTAACATATGGTTTTAAATATAAATAGGAAATCATATATATAATTCACCCACATATTCATGTTTAAGTTATTTTCCATTATATTAATCTAGGTCATGGTGTGTTTTTTTTTTTTTTTAATTTTTACTAAGTCTAAATATTTTTATTCATTGACAATGTATTTTTTACGTATCGGGCATATTGCAGTTGAAACACTACAAGGCTATGTGGTGTAATGGCCGTAAATTTTGCATCAAAAAGTTGGATGACAAGAAGAAAAACTTTGATAGTGGGATAACCATAGTCTTTCAGGTCACTAATGTTTCCTCTAGAAGTGACATTCATCCAACAATATCTGAAAATAGATATTGTGGGTATTTGAATGATATAATTTAATGTGAATTTAATTCCTTCAAGTTAGTTATGTTCAATGCCAAATGGTATAGGTTATGGATGAATGAATGTGATCCCAAAATAAATTTTATTGAGCATACCAATGTATTTACCATGGTTATTGCAAGGACGTTTGAGCTCGGTATAGAAACTTATGTTCTTCCAAGAAAATGTAAGTGGGTCTTTTATTCATAGGTTCCATGTAAAGTGGGTTGGTCATACATTGTTAGATATGATCCAAGAGGAAGGCCTATAAATTATAATGTACCATAAGAAGATTATATTAGAGAAGAAGTTATAGAGGAGCATGAGGTAAATGTAATTTCCGAAGAAGAAGTCGAAGAAGTTCAACCATATGTAGAGGACAATTATTTTCTCGATGATGATATTGACGATGATATTATGATAGAAAATGACATTGATGATATAAATGTAGATTTGGATGATTCAGAACTTGATGATATAGATGTAGAGTTGGATGAAGAATAATATCAATGATATCATTTTCATCATCGTCACCATAATGATATCATATTCATCGTCATCATTGGCATCATGATCATCATCATTGTCATCATTTTCATCCTCATTGTTAGCATCATTGCATCATTGTCATTGTCATAATCATCATCATTTCCATCATCGTCGTCTTCCATTGTCATCCTCATTGTTAGTATCGTCACATCGTTTTCATTTTCATCATCATCGCCATTTCCATCATCATCGTCATCCATTGTCATGATCTTGGTAATCCTCATTGTTAGCATAATTGCATCATTTTCATTGTCATCATGATCATTGCAATTTCCATCATAATCATATTCCATTTTCATTTTCATCATGGTCATCTTCATTGTCATTTTCATCATCATCGTTATGATCATCATCATCATCAACATTAACCTTGGAACTTTGATCGATAATGGTCATCATGTCAACTACTCTAGGTAAAAAAAATAGTCATGATATTCATGTTAATGAAATATTTCTTTGTATATATTTAATAATAATAACTTATAACCATGTCCTTCTAACACTTTTTGTTTTTGTAGTGGATTCCATTGTAGTGCAATAGATTCCATTGTTGGTATGTCATACTATTAAAATTAGTACAATGGTGGAGATGATGCATAGTCATGGAGCATGGCTAGAAGAGGGTAAAACAACTGAAGGGGATGAATACCAATGTACTTCTGATGATTTATTGAATACTTTTATGAAAATAAGAAACACAAATTTATAAAGAAGTGATTGTAAATATTTTTAGCATAAAATTTATTTATATTATAAATTGTTAGTTCTGCATTTTTTGTTTAAATTAATATGCATTATTGGGTATGGGGGATTGAGAGTGATGTGAGGGGGGGGGTAAGGGGCCAAATGCACTTCCACATTCACGTGGCTTCCCCTATTTAGTAGAGAATACATTATTCTCGAAACCAAGAGGAGTTCATTAAGGTATTCCTATTATTCATTTAATGATATGGTTTTTAGATATTATTGAATGTAATTTGATGTGGTATTGTCAGCAATATCATGATCAATATTGTCACCATCATTGTCATCATGATTTTCATCTTCATTGCCATTTTCATTGTCAAGATTGTCAATGCCATCATCATTTTCTTCCATTGTCATTATCATCATCGTAATCATCATCATCATCATCATTGTCATCATCATCGTCATTTTCATCATGATCATGATCATTGTCATTAGCATCAACATGGCCATATTCATCATTGGCTTCCTTCATGGTCGTCAAATTATTTTCTATTCCGCCCAATTGTAGGAATATATCCTTCTTGTATAAATAATATTCCATCTGCATCTTCCATAACTGGTAGTTTTGGTTGTTAAATTTGCCAACCCTAAACTTTCCATCTTCCACCATTTCTCCCACTCAAACCATGAACCCTCTTTTCCTGCGAGTTACCTTTCTCTCTTATACCAGTTGTTAGAAAAACAGGATCGCAGAGTAATAAAATAAGACAAATGCAGAAATAAAACATAAAAGATACACAATACATTAGATACACATATATACATGGTTCACCTAGTGTGGGATACATCCACCAAAGAAATTTCCAGGTCCTTCCTTTTTATTATCCAACAAAATTAAGGGATACAACCTACACCACATATGTTGTAACTTCCTCTTCTTTCTCTCATAATATCTTATCTCATAATACAATATTCACAATAATACATAGACACAATACAATTCCCTCATAAAATAGGGTTTCCTTCTAGGGAAAAAAACCCTAACACCCATGGCAATAGTTGTGGGGGGGGGGAAATCCCCCCCACACCCTCTATTAGGGAATGGGGTCCAAGAACGACTGAAACAAACCTATGAAGTAGGAAGATAATCAAGATCCACAACCAACAATCTCCCACTTGGATACTGATCACAACAACTCCACTATTGCTGTACCTATTATCGGACAAATTGGTAAATGCAGAAACAAACTAATCTCCCTAACTTCCATAAGAAATTAGAACACAACATAGCAGAATACAAGCTTCTCCTTAGATTTAATTGTAATGCAAACTAGTTCAAAGAGGGACAAATCACATACCATTTAAACGTCGCTTGATCCTCGCTAGTATCTTCCTTGCTCCATATTTTGATTTTTGGGATGTTGAACCTGTTAAGAAGCACAAACCAAAACAAAAAGAGAGAACAATGATATATACATTCCAATGAAACCTATGCATAAGATCAAGGAGTTATACAATAAAAATGGAGACACTTTTATAGGGAAGAAATGTATTACTGCATTATATTGATGAAAGTGGAGAATACAACCTATGCCTTGATGTTGCAAGGTCCATTCCAATGGCCCTTTTCTTCAACACACGCACATTTTCTCCAATTCTTTTGATGAAGTGTATTCACAACTTGACTTGGAAAGCTAAAGCAAAGCTATCACAAGTACAATCTTCAACAGGATTCTTCATGCATAAGAAATCCTCACCTTTCTCATGAGAGATCCCTCTTTATATAGGGTGAAAGAGTGATGGATGAGGATATTAGAATGATCCCACTAAATCAAAGAAGAAAATAATATGAAAACCAATCGGAGGCCACCTCATCTTCTAGAAGATTCCCTTCTATAACTTTTGTGAATTTCACCTTTTTCCATTGTTTGAACATGTCACACCCTAAGAACAAGCAGCATGCGACAACGTCGCAGTCCAATTTTGGTGCAACATGCAATGATCAAGAATCATCGCACCCCAAGCATTTAGCAGGGTGTGACGATCTCTTTTGATATGGTTTTTAAGAAAAGAAAGACGATTCAATTCCTCATGGAGAAAGTCTCATTTAGTATCTTCAGGGAACATAGAAGTGAGTCATACACATATTTTCAGTTGATCACAGGGGTGACCAAAATAATGTGTAACATAATGCCCCCCAAATTATGAAGTTGGAACATGTGACAGTTGAAATACTTTGTAGAATGTGTGTGTCAAAAGCAAGGAGCACATTGGTCGAGAACCTGCAAACAATAAAGCGTCTGCATAATAATATACCATTTTCTGAGGAAGGCATTCCCATACTCAGACTACAAGTGACTCTAATCATAAGTTTCAAGTGATTCATGGACAAAAAACATACACTATGGATCCATGTCATCATGATTCAACATAGCCATGAGAAATACACTGTGGGTCTATGCTCTAAAAACTCAATTTTGGACATAGACACGAGACATACACGGTGAATCTATGTGTCAGTACAAACTTATGAATACTCCATCGCAACCTAGACCGATATGGTGAGATCCAGGGTCTTCATTTCCATCATCCCGAAGTACGAATATATCCATGTGATTACAGGTGTCGAAGTCGAACATGGTAGAAACCACTTGATTACCGATCATTAATGGATACCATTAACAAGTGTGAGGGAAATCACCATTGATGTTAATGACAACCAAGGTACTCACCTTTAACCTAGATGATTATAATTTTATGCTTTCTCACCAACTTGTGCTTCAAATCGAAGTTGTTGGTCACAATCAACACATTCATCGAACTATATTGGATGAGATGCATCGACCTTTTTCATGTCCTTGGCCTTTTGGAAAGGTATTAAATTTACAGGCCTTAATCAATCTCCTACCATGTTGAAAGAATTTGAAGAATGAGGTTTCATAGATCATGGACTGCTGCACTCATTATTTGTTCAACTAGGGGGAAAAACTATTTTCGTCGATGTGGAAGTAGTCGACGCTCCTTGAGATTATAACTTGCTTCTTGGAAGAATTTGGTTTTATGCTATAACTGTCATGGCCTCTTCGGTTTTTCGATGTGTCTAGTTTCCTCATCAAGGAAAAATAGTTACCATCGATCAGTTGGATTACTGTACACCTTATACTCACATCCAAACCACCAACAATATTCAATTTTGGATGGAATCAAAGATTACTTATGAAAGTGTAGGGGTGGGTGTACTAAAATATTCTTCGCTCATGGGAACTTTCCCTGCACCCGTTCCTCAAAATTCACAGCATATCGCAACAATAAATATGATATTGACCATGGTACATCAATCCCTCGAATCATATGATCCTTGGATCATGCCTAGTCCTTTAGAGTTTGATACTCTAGGTGAAAGCATGTCTCTTAGCCAGGCATAGGCTGAATATGATGTCATTCAATACGCCTCTCCTTCACCCAATGACCAACACCTGGTGGCATCCAATTCTTATTCATTACCATCTTGGTTGAATTCCTTATCATCTACCTTTGATTACATCCTACACATTTTTCCATCAGATGAATCTATAATGGAAATACTTAAGTATAGAAAAGTCACCTTGGGATGATAACCACCACCTCTCATCCTTTCTTCCAAGTTTGGATGAAATCGAGGAAAATATTCAATCTATTTTTCCATCTGATATGGTTCATAATCCTCAATCTTCGATACTGACTCAGGATATTATCTTCGAGGTAAATTTAGGAAACATTTCACAAACCATTAGTGTCGACATATCAGAAAAAGAGGGTGTCGTGGAAAATATACAATTAGGTGCAAATTTTTCGACTAAAGAAATTCAAGACTACACCGCCTTATTTAAATAATTTCATGAATTTTTTTCCTGGAACTATGAATGAATTCCAAGGATTGATCCTTTGATCATTCTGCATGAAATCAAAACCTACCCTGAAGCCAAACTTGTATGACATAAACTTCTCCCTATCCATCCTAAGAAAATTGTGGCAATAAAAGTAGAAGTAGAAAATTTAATGAAATCTGGTTTCATTTACCCTGTGCCTCTGACCAAATGGGTGTCTAACATCGTTCTAGTCACAAATAAATAGGGGAAAATTATAGCTTGTGTTGACTATAGGGATCTCAATAAGGCTTGTCCAAAAGACAATTACCCTACACCCTTAATAGACCAAATTATTGATAATTTCACTAGAAGAGTAATCTTCTCTTTTATGGATGGCTTCTCAGGCTATAACCAGATAGATATTTTACCGGTTGATCAACATAATACAACCTTCATCTTCCCATGGGGTACCTTCACTTATCGTAAGTTACCCTTTCTCCTTAAAAATGATGGAGCCACTTTTCAGTGGCCTATGTCATATGTTTTCCACAATATCAAGCATATTATTGAGCCCCACCTATATGAATGTCTAGCTCATTCGACTCATTGAAAAGATCATCTTCATCATCTAAGAGAAATTTTTCTTAGATGTCGACATTATAAAATACGTTTGAATCCCCACAAAGTCATTTTTGTTGTCGAACCATGGAGAATCCTAGATTTCATAGTATCCAAAGATGGGATTAGGGTGGATCCCTAAAAAGTGAAATTTATCATGGCTTTACCTCCTCCCAACAACATTATCCACCTCCAAACTTTTCAAGGGAAGGAAAACATTCTACATCATTTCATCTACAATTACACAGAAATCATGAAATGATGCATGAGATTGGTGCAGAAGGATGTCCCTTTCATCTGGGATGAACTTTCTCAACACTCATTTGATTCTCTCAAACATGCTTTAATGCATACACCATTGTTACACCCCCCTAACTACATGATATATTTGATCTTTTACTTAGCCAACTCTCCTTCCACTATTTCCATGGTGTTAGTTCAAGATGACGATGACAGTACAAAACATGTGATATATTATTTAAGTAAGAGCCTTTTGGGTCCCAAACTTCGATATTCACATGTTGAGAAGTTGTCTTTGGAAACAGTCATCGCTAACCAAATTTTTCAACACTACATATTAATTCACACTACCACAGTTATTGTTGACTCAAATCCCATGTACCACATCTTGACTCGTCAATTACTGGGGGAAAATATTCAAAATGGATCATCATTCTTCAGGAATTCGATCTTGAGTTTACCAAATCTAAAGCAAAGAAATCAATGGTTTTTTTCCGAGTTAATTTGCAATATTCCCCATACTGATCAGGACGATGATCCCATTGATTCCCTTCTAGATGAGTCATTGTCATTACAGATTCATTGGAAAATGATATGTTGGATTGGCATCTCACACATAGATGAATATTCAAAATCACAAAGCATAAACAAAAAACATCACATCATTTGAAGGATAAGTAGCCAAGACAAAACTCTCTCTCTCTCTCTCTCTCTCTCTCACACACACACACACACACACACACACACACACACATATATATATAGCAAACATTTTCCATAACATCGTCCAAAAATTACATAGAGGAGAAAAAACGTGGGCTACTATGCCCATGCATCATCACATAAGACTACACTAAAGACATGAGACTCTACTCATGTTCATGTACTACATTGAGCTCACAATAACACATCACTCCTCTAGCTACTCATCGTAGTAGATGGTTGAGACTCTATGGCACACCCACTGTGTGCCTCTGCAAGTGATAAGTAATATCTTGTAATCTCATGGAGGGGACACCCATGGTAAGCCCCCTGATATTCCTCTCTACCTCAGAGAGACCTCCAACTCCACCACCTTCCTCTGCTGCTACATGAGCACAATTGCTTCGTCCAAATGGTGACATCCTAGTTGGGCATGCCATCCCTCTATCTGCATGATGAAAAAAAAACATGTTTATATCCCTCATTGTACCACAAAAAAATATATATGTCATAAAAAATAAAAAAACATTTTTTGCAAGGTCACGTTTTTTCGAATCTACCTGATGCATCCCATTGTTCCCCTTCTGGGAGAACTAAATCCATACTATCTCCGAATTATATCTTGGCATAAGGATAGTCCTTCACCATCACAATTTTCCTCCTCCACCATGTGAAGAAATCGGAATTGAAATAAAAAGGTGAAGGCTCGTTCCCTAACCGAGGTGAAAGGCTATTCCACCTCTCCATCCTAGGCTCAGATACATGATGCTCTATCAAAGAAATCTAAGGCCACATCAAAGGCACTCATTCTAGGAAGAATGATACCAAGAATGATCCATACCCAAACTATTTATGCCTCCCTTCTCTACATCTGGAAATCTGATCTTTGAGATTTTCTAGAAATCTTGCACACCAATAAAAGATCTTCGACTCAAGACACTCAGATGGGTATGCCATCTAGGATTTGGAAGCCAGGTGAGGATTGGTGCTTCCTGCCAGTTTGGTGATGGTGAATATGATAGATTGTAATGGAATATCTCTCACATCCTTAATTGCAATCCTACCACTTTCCATGTGGGATACTGGCATACATAACCGTGTTATGTAGTCATCAATCTCCAACGATGTAGTTTGATACCCGGACAAGATGATGGGTGGCCCTATTTTAGAGAGAAAAATCATAAAGTATACATCATCTATTTCAATCTATAAAATTTTATATCCCACTCAAAAATCCTTCTCATCAACATCCCATAACTCAATCATGTGCTCAAGGAGAAGTATCTCTTTTCGCATGTTTTGCATTTTGAAAATTTTCAATTAACCGCAATTTCAAATAGTTTCCCTTGCTTGAGGGTCATGCAATGCAGCCATATCATTTTTTTTCTCTCTTTCCTTCCACTCAAAAATTTTGGCTATCGAATCCCTACAAAAGATCATTAAATATCATTAGTGAAGACCCCAAGTCAAAAAAATGATTTTTAATAGGATAAAAGACAAGAAAACAAATTAGTCAGTGCTTGGCGCCCCCTTGTAGACTATTTCAAAGTGTCTATGCACCCTATACAAGAGAACCAGGGTGCCAAGATTTGGGATGGCGCCCGTCCTGATACCTTAGGGGAGAGACACCCTAGTAAGGGGCCATGGGGGCTATAAAACAACTGGAAAATGCATTGAAAACAAAATACAATCATGGAAATGAAAGAAGGGAATCATAATACCAACCTAGTCTAGATAGAATGAAGAGTGATGGTCCAGAGCTCTTGTAATGGACACTAGAAAAAACTGCTCCAAATGGGAAAAATCCAAGTAAAAGAGGCAAGTGAAAATGAAAGGTGAAATAAAATAATTTTTTCACCCAAATGACTTTTAACCACTTGAAAACGAGTTTAATTTAAACATTTTTCACAATAATATTTCCTTTTATTTGGCTTTTTCCACAATTTTCGTTGGTTTTTAAGGAATTGCTGACAATGTTTTTCCCAGAATGTCTTTTTAATACAAAAACTTAGGAGGTGGAACTTTTTGGTGACCTTGTGATCCTTTCAAGCATACTTCATCATTCCTCAAGCTCGCAAAATCATGAAGAATCATCTGTTGGGCGATAGTTTAACCCTTTTACGGTCCCAACAAGCTAACTACGAAAAAAGGAATACTCTGAACTCTTTGGTTAGAAGAGTTCTCCGTCGCATTATTTTATGCTTTTTCGGTCCTTGTAAACTAAAATTACAAAAAATAACATCCACGGAGTTTTCTTTAAATTATTTTCAAACTCCCTAAACATGAAAAACCATCGCGTTTTCCTTCTCTAGACTTGTAAAACCATACATTGAAGGGCCCATATGGGAACAACCTCTTACTTCTTCCAGAGGTTATTTATGTAGAGAACTTGTTATCCTCCTCGAGCTCGTTAAAAAAAAAAAAACTCATCTATCTAGATGGGGGAAAAAATTGAAGTAAGTGGTCGGTCAAGCGTCTTGAAACCTTTAAGGCAGATCTTGTTTTCTCCCTTGAACATGGAACTTTTTTGCATCTCACCTTACATTTTTTTAATTCACTCACCCTTGAGTCACACCAATACTATGAGTCTAGTCACTCCTTCGTCTCACCCAAAGAGTGACCCAGCGATTTCTGCATTATGTTTTGGTCCATTTATCTAATGAGTCGAAGCTTTCAAGTCTTGTTTCATGCCCCATAATGTTGAAGGGAAGTTTTTATTTCAGACCAAGTATCTACATCATTACCAATTTCCATTCATGTGTCATTCCATATTCATTTAATCCACCATCTCATTCCTATGACAGTTTTGTGTCAATGATAGGGGATACATCAAGGCTCCTCCTTTGATGAGTCTTTTCTTTTCAACTTTAGCACATTATCTAGTCATTAGACTTAGAAACACAGTAGTAACTTGGGACATGCATACCTCAATGGTAGGCCTCCTCGCTTTCGACAATGGGTTAACATCAATGACCCATGATCAATTGATTCCAAGTATATTCGACTTCAGCTCGTTATTCACATTCGTTGGAATGTACTATAGGTACCTTGGGATTCATTGACATCATTGGTGATTTCCCTCACGCTTGTTAATGGTATACATCAATGACCAGTAATCAAGTATTTTCTATTATGTTCGACATCAAAACATTTATTCAAATGGAAATAATCATACACTTGCATAATGTGTCACACATGGCACAAATTCATGTTCTAAGTGTCGCAAGTGTTCCATGTGAAACAAACGTCACATTGTAAGTGTCACAAGTGTCATAGGTTTCACACCCAAACTATTTCAAGTCCCGTAAGTGTCGCAACATGCTTTATACACTTTTAGTAAGTGTCACAACTCAATCGACACCATAGAAAAACTTGTCACAAACCCTAAATCATGTTGGAAGGAAAAGCCCCATCATTTGTCATTAAAAACATATCTTTTTACCTATTATTTTGACCATTATTTGGACATTTAAGAAGACTATCACTCCCCTTCCTATGCTTAGGGAGAGTTGGTGCTTCCTACACCATGTTAAGGGGGCACCATGGTGCCCTATATTTAGCTTTATGGGGACACCATTGTTAGTTGAAGGAATCAAGGTGAATCCCACCTTTTTCTAAGGGACATATATGAAGGTTTGGGTTTGTTTGGCTCGAGTATTAATCCATGGCCCTATATAAGGAAATAATCATAACCTATGGATCTATATCCTCAACAAATTCCAAAAATACTCAAGGTGGTTGAGACTCTAAAATCCTATAAATTGGAGGCATTTCCATGGTGAAAAGGGGGGAAGAAATTAGTAAAGTATCATCATTTTGATATTGGTTCATTTATGAAAGTATTGGATGAGGAGAGATTGGAGAGGCTACTGTAGCATCAATCATGGTCTGTAAGTATTATCTTTGTCGTTCTCATTGAATATGCTTGGCCTATTTCCTTCAAGCTTGTGTATTCTTGCATATGCTTGTCTATTGTTGCTTTAATCTTTGTAGATGAATTATTTTTACATAATCAAGTAGAGTAGGACATATTTGTTTCTCTTTGTTTCCTGTTGCAGGTATCAAGTTGCACTAGGGGGTTTAAAGATCAAGCTCACAGATTGGAAGAAGTGAGAACAAACTTCGTTAAAAGGTACATCATGCCCTTTCTCCTTCTCTCTTTCTGATTGGTTAAAATGAGTTTAAAGGGATGTTAGTGTCCACTTGTAGTTTTTTTGTCTTGGTATAGGGGTATGGTAATCCAAGGGAATTTTCACCCGTTCACAGGGGAAACATTCTATAACAATTGTGATAATTGAAATGTTTATATTTATAATGAAAAATCTTTCATTTTCTTCATGTGGAACAACGGAGATTATGGAGACCTTGGTGTAGCTCTCTGTGCCTTAGAAAAATACATATCTCATTAATATTTTTTTCACCCAGTCAACCTATCAAAGTCTAACTTGTCAAGTTCAATCACCACC
>SNQJ01S0028377.1:118253-142660 GCA_010110895.2 Picea sitchensis
TTCAGAGGGAAAAAAAAAAAAACTTGTGGACCCGACCCCCTTCCAACACCCTTATTTGGGATTTACCCCATTGGATTCTAGTCTTCACCATGATCATTGTGATACACTTCACCCATAACCCATTTTCTGTGTGGTACTACCCACCCATTTTCGTCTTCCCTCATCATCATGGCCCATACCCGTAGCCAAGACTTGGAAGCTCGCTTCACTACCTTGCACTCTAATTTCACATAAACCCAACAAGAAGTGCAGCAGATCCGTACCAATATTTCCACCATCAATCAAAAGATGAATTCCTCCATCACTGCCTCAATCGTGGAACTCAAACAAGACATTACTACCCAACTTGAATATGTCACTACAATGATCTGCACAAAGTTGCATATCCCTTTAGATCTTCCCTTATCTAACCCACCTTTGCATACTGAAGGTGAAACTTCCTCTCATTCCCATAATTTCTAGCCCCATCACTTTTAGCGTGAATTACGCCTTCCGCGTGTGGATGTGACCAAATTTGATGGATCAGATCCCACTGGATGGGTAACTCAAATGGAACATTATTTCTCTTTGTATGGCATTACGGATGAGTTGGCCAAACTCCGGTATGATGTTCTCCATTTAGATCAAGAACGTTGGAAATGGTGGCAATGGAGAAAAAATGCCCGCCAAGGGTATGTGTCTTGGACACACTTTGTGGCAGATCTTTATGAACTCTTTGACACTAATACCAACCATTTAGGTCATTTGACAAAGTTGAAACAATCTAGCACCATGGAAGACTTTATAGCTGCTTTTGAGAGACTGGATTTTCGTACAGAGGGAATGTCTGATACTTTTTTGCAAGAATGTTTTATCAGTGGCCTCAAGGATGAGATTCATTCTCATGTCCTCATGGCTTGGCCTCAAATTTGGGTGGGCGTTGCTAAAATATCTAAGGAAGCACACCAGATTGTCTCTTCTCAAAACATAAATCCCTCATTTATTCCTCGCACTAAACTAGTAACTCCCACTCCTCCTTCTACTCCACTAAAGATCCATAAATTTACTAGGGACAAAATGGTTGAACGCCAGCTCAAAGGCCTTTGATATAATTGTGATGAAAAATATTTTTTGGGACACAAGTGTAAGGAACAAAATATTTTTTTGTCCATCTTGGAGGATTTTTTGGAAGAGGATGTTGAGGCTCCCCTTGTGTCTGTGTCACCTGAACCCATTAACATAACCCCTCCCTCACACCCTCTCGAAGTAGAACCAGTCATTTCACTAAATGGTCTCACTGGCTTCTCTTCTCCCCAAACCCTCAAGCTAATTGGTTACATCAAGCATAGGAAGGTCATAATTATTGTTTATAGTGGAAGCACCCATAATTGTATTCATTTCCACATTTCCCAAGACACTAATTGTTATATCCGTGCAGTCAATAATTTCCAATCTCATATGTTTTCTTTCGACATGGGCGGTTGTGACATTGTGTTGGGTGCAGAATGGCTAAGGACTTTGGGTCCTGTTCTCATGGATTTTAGGGAATTAACCATGGAATTCGACGAGGAGGGCCAACAATATAAGTTCCAAGGCATCACCATCAGTTCCCCAGAGATCATTAGTTTCCATCACATGGAAAAGCGGCTCAAAAAGGTCATTCTGGCATTATTTCCCAACTCCATAACATAAAATCAAATGAGACACCCTATGTACCGCGAGACCTCAAATCCATCCTCTCTAAACATCAAGTGGTTTTTTATACTCCCTAAGGACTTCCTCCTTCTCGTGGTGTTCATGATCATTCCATTCCCCTTGTCCCAAGAAGCCTTCCTCCCAATATCCGTCCCTATCGTCACCCCTTTTCCCAAAAAAATGAAATTGAGAAAATGGTTCAAGAACTGCTCAACGCAGGTGTTATCCACCCTAGTACAATCCCCTGCTCTTCTCCTATGGTCATGGTCCTTAAGAAAGAATTTTATTGGCGCATGTGTCCTGACTTACTCTCCCTCAACAAACTCACCATTAAAGACAAATTTCCCATTCCTATCATTGATGACCTCTTGGATGAATTAAGTGGCACCTAGTTATTTACTAAACTTGATCTTCGTTCTGGATACCACCAAATCTATATGAAAGAGGAAAACATTCCTAAGACTTCCTTTAGAACTTATGAGGGCCACTATGACTTTTTGGTCATGCCCTTTGGATTTTGTAATGCTCCCTCCACTTTCCAAAGCCTCATGAATCATGTCTTTCATCCTTTTCTCTGTCATTTTGTCTTAGTTTTCTTTGATGATTTCCTCATCTACAACAAAACCTAGACAACCCATCTTGCTCATGTGGATCGAGTTCTCCATCTACTCTCTCAGCACCAACGTTTCCTTAAAAAATATAAATGTGGTTTTGGCACCTCGGAAGTCGAGTACTTGGGTCATCTTGTTGGCAAGGTCGGCATAAGGGTGGATCCTAAAAATATTGAAGCTATGCAATATTGGCCTCACCCAAAGACTCTCCAAAGATTGCGAAAATTTCTGGGTTTAACAAGTTATTATCGCAAGTTTGTTAAGAATTATGGAAAGATTGTGGCACTTCTCACTGCACTCCTTAAAAATAATTCCTTCACTTGGACTCTAGCAATTCCTCATGCTTTTCAAACCTTGAATATGGCCATATGCACCACTCCAGTCCTAGCCCTTCCTGATTTCACAAAGACCTTTGTCCTAAAATGTGATGCTTTCGGGAAAGAAATTGGTGTTGTCCTTATGCAAGAGGGTTGGCCTTTGGCCTTTACCAGCAAACAACTTTCCAAGAGAAATTTGGGAAAATCAATATATGAAAAGAAAATGTTGGGTATTCTGCATGTCATGGCTCTTTGGAACCCTTATCTATTGGGGAAACGCTTCCAAATTAAGACAGATCATCAAAGCCTCAAGTATTTTCTGGAGCAACTCCTTTCCTCCCCCGAGAAATAAAAATGGGTGACTAATATATTTGGATATGATTCTGATATCATTTACAAGAAAGGAAAAGACAATGTGGTTGTTGATGCACTTTCCAAAAAATATGAAGATTAAGGGTCCCTTTTTTCTCTCTCTTTCATTGTACTAGATTGGCTCCAAGTTGTTCACCAGGAATGGCTACACGATCCCAAAATTTTGCATATGATACAACAATTGCAGTCCAATTCTCCAGTTTCCCCAGGGTACTCTTGGCTCAATGATGAGCTTCGATAAAAAATCCATTTGTATTTAAGTAAACAACAAAAATTAAATCCACGGTACTTTCTAAGATTCATGCTACACCCACAACTGAGCACTTTGGGTTTACCAAAACCTATGACCAGGTCAAACGTTCTTTTTTATGGGAGGGTATGAAATAGGACGTTCATAACTTTGTGGTTGAATGTGATGTGTGTCAATGCAACAAGGGAGAATTAGTCAAATATCTTGGCACACTACAATCGCTTATGATTCCACCTTATATTTGGCGGGATATCTCTATGGATTTTATTCTAGGCTTACCTAAATCGAGAAATAAATCAATCRTCATGGTGGTAGTTGATCGTCTTTTCAAGTATGCTCATTTCTATTCTCTTCAACACTCATTTACATCATCCAYTGTAGCTCAAATTTTCATGGATCAAGTCTTCAAGCTTCATGGCATGCTGCATTCTATTATTTCTTATCATGACCCAACTTTTACYAGCAATTTTCAGCAAGAAGTTTTCAAGCTACAAGGCACCCAATTTCATCTCAGCACATCTTATCATCCTTGGATTGATGGTCAAACTGAATTTGTCAACAAATGTTTGGAACAATATTTGAGGTGTTTTGCATCGAAAAGGAAAAATCAGTGGGCTCAATGGTTACCACTAGTTGAATGGTGGTACAACACTTTGTACCATACAACTACGTGCATGACTCCTTTTGAAGTAGTATATGGACAACATCCACCTTACTTTCTATCATATTTTCCAGGTGTCTCAAAGGTCCATGCAGTTGACCAAACGCTTACAGTTCGAAAGGTTATTCTCCATACCCTCAAAGAGAATTTGGTCATGGCCCAGAATCGCATGAAGCAACAAGCAGATCAAGGTCGCTTTGAACGTCAATTTGCAGAAGGGGATCACGTGTTTCTTCGACTGCAACCTTACAATAAAAATTCCCTCAAGGATGACCATTGTCAGAAAYTGGTGCCCAGATTTCATGGTCCTTTTACCATTCTCAAGCGTGTGGCATAGGTGGCCTATCAGTTAGATTTTCCCAGTCATTTTAAGCTCCATCATTTTTTTCATGTTTCCTTCTTAAAGAAGGTGATTGGAACTAAGTTCCAAACTCAAACCAACCTTCCCAAGTTGGATGAAGAAGGATCCATTTGGCTACAACCACAAGCAGTTTTGGACCAGTGTGAGCGTCGGCTGCGTCAATGAACCATCAACGAATTTTTAGTCCAATGAAAAGATACAACTCTAGCAAATGCCACATGGGAACCAGCTACCATTCTGCAACAATTTCCCAAGTTACAGTGGAATAGTTTGATATCACTCAGGATAAATCATGTTTTTTTCTTTTGTGAATTCATCTCAAGGTTTTGGATCAATCTTGAAGTATTTTTCAACACCAGCAAGTGAAAAAGAGATTCCACAGAAACTTTTGATGCAAAAATGCTCAAATAGAGATTTTGTAGCACATTTTCTAGTTGCTCTGAAATCACCAGTCAACACATAGAAGAATATTTCCAGCTGCCATATAGGACGAGTTCACTATGTTAGCATCAGGATCAGATAATGAACAATTTTTCCAGTAAATATATGTCACATAAATGTATTAGGGTGTATAAGTTAGTCAAGAACTGAAAACCTAAATTGTAGGAACCCATGGAAAATTAGTTGGTAGTTTGTTAAGTAAGCAATTGATCAGTTGTAACTTCTTTTTGGGTATGAAACCCTAACGATTTTGACTTCATGTATTCAAGATGAAGTGTAATGCTATATATTGTAATGAAAAAGACAATAGAGGAGTTCAAGAGTTGAGTAAGAAAGAATGTTGGTATTGTAACATTTACTGGATATTAATGAAAGGTATACAGACAAGTGTTTGAGCTATTTACTCAGAGATTCCTTTGTTCAGTTGGTGTAGTCAGTATTCTCAGTGTATGTGTTCTTTCTTTGTTTTGATTAAATATGTTCTTCTTCATTTGAGTAAGAAATCTTTGATGCATAATTCATTTTATTATGCTATGTGTCTGTCTTATTTCAGATATTCACTTTCAATCTGATAAGTTTATACAAAATTCATTTAAGATTGGATGCTTTGTGTGGCTTTGAGTATTTCCTTCTTCATCTATTCATATTTTAAGATTTTAAGTCTAGAAATATTTGGTTGCCTAGCCTATGAGATTACAAGATTTCTACCAAGTTCTAAAAACCTAGAATTGATTTCCCCTATGACTCCATGCCCAATGGATGTTTCTCTCAGCCCTACCAACCATTTCATAAATTTTTCGTCCACATAAATCTAGCCCTTGTATTGAAGAACTAGTAAGAGAGAGTCCTCTTTGGAATGGATGGAGGATGGATTCCAGTTTGAAAGTAGGTTTGTGGTTACATCTGAGATTTTTTGTTGCAACCAAGAAAATTTACAGATTGATAACAACCTTCATCTAGCAATGACTTTATTGTGAAAAACGTTTACTGAAGAAACAAACAATGTGCAACGAATATCTACCTACTCTATCCTACTTTGAGGAAAGGGACACTTTTCAAGTGTAAGTAGATTTCCAATGGATCCATTCAAGTATCCAATTGATATGTGAAATGAAATCCAGAATTAGGGAACATATTAGGGTTTCTATCAAGGATTAAATAGCATGCCTAAAGTTTAGGGAAATAAAACTAAGCCGGATGTGCCCATAATATGATTGCATTACTTGACCAACAATTATTTGGAACCATGATTCAATAAAATCAACTCTTGGTGGTTGCTCGTGATTGTGGTTATCTTTGGTCGAATGAGAAGTTTCTCATTTGAAAAGTTCTTCATCTTTCTCCTTATTCCCAACCACGTCCAATATTCTTGATTCATTGACAATGTATTGAAATCACTTTTCCTTCATGCAATGACAATCTTGTCCATCACTATTCTCAAGATTAATTTATTCCACCAATTCTTCTTTCTATAAATGTTCTTGTAACTTTTCATCATTAAGATATGACCATTGAAAAATTGTTGCAACATTTTCCACATGTTGGTTGAAATAATAGTGTGTATTTGGTAGAAACTCATCAATTTCATTTTCAAAATTGTTTCTCAAAATATGGGAGAGGGTGGGTGGGAAGAAACATTGAAAGCATCAAAAAGGGGCATATGAGTGCATTCTTAGGATGAACTTTTCAAAAAATGAAGTTTCCAACACGTCCCAACTAGTAATGGTTCCAAGAAGCAATGAAAAGAACCATCCAAAAGAATTCCCTTGCAAATGTTGTGCAAATAATTGACATGTAACATTATCTTCAGAGATATTGAAAACATCACATTTTTTTTTTTAGTTTTAACAATTGATTCTCAACATCCTCCAAAGTATTCCCAAAGAATGTGGAAAATGTTTCAATAGAAATGTCTGGCATTTGAAAATTTACCTCTGGAATATTTAAAGGGATTCTAAGCAACCGCCTCCTTCTTTGGGTACCTATTCATTTTTGTCTTGAAAATCCATTGATGGGCTTGGTGGAGAAGGAAAATGAGAATCATAACATGAATTAAATTTTTTGGTGGAGCCACCATGATAATGTTTTTGAGATTCATGAATCTTTCCAATGGAGTTTCTAGGGAATTTAATTGTTCTTTCAATGGAATTGTCAGGTAGTTCATCCTCCTGAATCTTTGATGGTTCTTGGCTCTCCAAAGATTATTATATTTGACTTGTTCCCAAATATCCATGAACATTGTCATTGAGGTCAATCAAATATCTCTCAATAATATTTTTATAAACCCCATGCATCTAGAACACGTAGCAATCTTCTTGAATCTTGTTCTTGAAACTTTGAACCATGGGGACTTTGGTTCCTCAATAAAATATGAAACAAGGCCTCAAATATATTGAAAATAAATCGATCTCTAGTATGGTTAAAAAAAATATTGATGTTCATATTGGTAACAATCCCAATAGCAACCTCATGAGGATAAAATATCCCCCCTGTGTTTTATAGAGGTGGTACACCTCTGTTATAGTCTAAAAAATGTAGTTTGATGTCCTTGGATTGGGAATTCAAATGGGAGAATGCTAAACAAAAAATATCAAATATTTGTTGCTTTATTTTGTATATATAATGGTTCTTGATAAACAAATTCCTCTTTATGTGAAACATTTGGTCGAAGATAAACAAAGCAACTCTATAACAATGAAAAATATGAAGAAAGGATTAAATATCAGAATAAATACATGCTCAGTTTCATTATTACAACCCTTTGAAACACATGAAAATAGAATATGCAACCATATCTTCTCACGAGAAAAAGAACGAAATGGTGTTGATCATTTCATAGAACTTTAAATGAGTTATGCATTCAAAACTGAAAATAATTTGATGGGTATACTCCCAAAATATCATGTTCAGAAATCCAAAATCCTGAGAAATCGTTAAAGTTGTAACCTGAAGTAGTTCTCTGTGGAGTTTCATAAAATATATTCAACAATATAAACATTTCAGCAAACCAATTAACTAAGTACTCATAAATAAAGCTTTCCAAATGCAAGGAACAAACCTTCATGAATCATTTAGACAATCCCAACTTATATTTATCAGTCACATATATGACTGTAAAATACTCCAAAATCTCAACGTTATGCTCAATTAAGAAATACACTCAAAAATCTCAACGTTATGCTCAATTCAGAAATACAAGCATAAAGCCTTGAGAAAAATAGTGTAGAAGAAGATGAAGAAGAAGAAAAATGGAGATCTTTATTTGTTGATCAGAGACTTGGCTCCTTGCTAATGGTTGTACCTTTTCTATTTTGATATTATAACCCTTATTTAATGGTGTTATCTCTCTTTCAAAAGCTACTTATTGTGTTTCATGGAAACCTGCACAGGAGACCTAGCTAAAGCATACACAAACAAATATTATCAAGAAAAGGAAGAGAGATACAATATGAAGAATGAGAATCAATGTATATCATGATCTGTTCAATGAGTGAGTGATATTCACTCATATAGGAAATGACATCCTATCTTAGGAATGCATGCATAATAGTGATGGTTTAAAATTAGAAAGTCTAAAATAGAACTAGTCAGTTAACTCCCACTGAACTAGTGTGCCGAAAATAGAAATTTCTCCAACACCCCCCCTGAACATCACTATGGAGTTAAAAATGAGTCCTGACTACTAGGCCATATTAGGTGATCATGTACAATGAAACTAATGAACACTGACTAAAAATGAGGAAAGAGGGAAAGCCATGTGGTAACAAAACCCCCCCTCAAAATACAATGCATCAAAAGAAGAAAAGGTAGTTGCTAAGCAACTGTGTTCTTCACTGCAAGAGGATCCTACAAAGTCTAAAACTTTTGTTTAGTGAAGGTCTTGGTGAATCTGTCAGCAATTTGTTCAGAGGAAGGAAGGAATTTCAAATCAATGATCATGTCATGTACTAATTCTCTGATGAAATACATGTGGATGTCAATGTGTTTGGTTCGTTGTCATTGTAATGGATCTATGCAAAATATCAGTGTACTATGATTGTCACACCATATGATAGTCATATATTGAAACTAGATACCAAGCTCAGTAAGGAAGTGTTGAAGCCAAATTGTTTGAATGATGCAGTTGACTACTCCTTTTTACTCAGCCTCTACGGAAGATAAAGAAATGGTTGATTGCTTCTTACTTGACCAACAAATTGGGCCTGGCCCCAAAATAAGAGTGTACCTGGATGTGGACTTGCGATCTGTGTTATCACCATCCCAATATGAATATATGAATCCTATCAGATCTAATGAATGACCAACTGGATAAGAATCCCATAACTCATGGTGCCATGAACATATCTAAGGATGCGCTTGGAAGCCTTCCAGTGTAGATCATGGGGTTTCTGCATGTATCTGGAAAATTTTCCTACCACATATGAGATATCTCGATGGGTGTGGGTGAGATACAGAAGACTCCCCACCAACTATTGGTACAAATTGTTGTCCACTAATGGTGTATCCCCGCCATCCTCAAGTCTGATCCCAGATAAGAAGGGTGTAGGTGCAGACATACAATCTATCATGTGGAATCTATCCAGAAGATCCCTAACATACTTAGCCTAAGAAAGTTTGATGTCAGAAGCATCCTGACTAATGTCAAGACCAAGAAATAAGTGTAGTGGACCCATGTCCATCATAGAGAACCCTTCATGCAAAATATCTTTGAACAAAGAAATGGATGAAGAAGAGTTATCAATGATCAAAAGATCATCAACATAGAGTAATAAAATCATCACAGAGTTAGTATTCCTTAGCATGTAAACAATGGAATCTGATTTACATCTAACAAAATCATGTGAAAGAAAGTAAGAATCCATATTTTCATACCATGCTCTAGGTGCATGCTTGAGGCCATAGAGAGACTTCTTCAGTCTGCATACTAAAGATGAGTTATGAAAGAACTCATGCAACTGCTCCATGTAGATCTCCTCTAAAAGGTCACCATGAAGAAAATCATTCTTCACATCCATCTGGTGAACTTCCCATCCTTTGGTTGTTGCAATGGCTAGAGCCAAGTGAATGGAGTCCATATTTTCTATGGGAGAAAAGGTATCATCATAAATTATCCCATGAATCTGCTGAAATCCTTTTGCAACTAATCTGGACTTATACCTTCTCACCTGACCATTTGCTTCTCTCTTGGTCCTATAGACCCATTTGCATATGAAAATTTTCCTCCCTGGTGGAAGTGGAACCAGATCCCAAGTCTAATTCTCTAGGAGAGATTCATGCTCCTCCTACATGGCTGCTTCCCATAGTGGATTTCCAACAAGCTCAATGTAGGTATGTGGATCAAAATATTGAACCATATAAAAATGCATGGGCATCGTTGGTTAATAAGTTGAAAGTACATTAGAAGGATCCACATGTTGAGATTGAGTCCTCCTCGAATCCTATGGATCGCCTACAAGTTTTCTTATTTCCTGAAGTGTGGACTGTGCCCACTTGGGAATTTGCTAAAGATCTAATGTTGGCTACTCATTTGGTTGTACTAAATGCTCATTTGCATGTACAAAATCCTCTGAATCTATGTATGAATATGTAGCATCTGAGTGTGTCGAATCATCATCTCTGATATCTAGAACTGATGGAAGCACAAGAGTCTCTGCATGTTGCACTGGAGGTGCATGTAAAGGACTCTCCTCAAACTCAACATTGCACTCAATGATGAGTCGGTTTGTAGAGGGATGAATCAATTTGTACCCCTTCACATCATTTAGATATCCCACAAATATGCAAGGTGTGATCTCTGGATCTAAGGATTTCCTCTTTTCAAAAGGAATATGGGCCCATGCTCTAGATCCAAATATATGGAAGTGTGTAACATATGGTTTGTCACTTATCCAAGCCTCAAAAGGTGTCCTATCCTCAACAAATCTGTGAGGTTCTTTGTTTTGTATGTAAGAAACACAGTTAAGTGCCTTAGCCCAAAGCTTTGAAGGAAGTGATCTTGCAGGAAACATGCAACTGGTCATCTCCTTGAGAGACCTATTATTCCTTTTAGCAACTCCATTCTATTGTGGAGTGTATGGAAATGTGTGTTGCAACTGGATACCAGATTCATGACAAATATTTAGAACATATTTGTTGATATACTCCCCCCCATTGTCTGTACAGAGGATAATGATTTTCTTCCCAGTTTGTGTCTCTACTAGAGCTTTGAAGTCTTTAAGATTCTAAAAAACTTCAAACTTTTGTCTGAGAAAATAAACCCAAGTATAGCATGAGTAATCATCAATAAATGTAATAACATACCTTTCTTTGTTGATGGATGGATGTGGAAATGGACCCATGAGATCACTGTGAACAAGCTCCAAGGAAGAGGAGGCTCTCCTTTCCTTCCTCTTTTCAAACTTCTCTTTAGTATGCTTTCCAAGAATGCATCCTTCGCAAACCACTTCAAAAAAGTGAATGTTTGGCAAGTCTTTGACCATTCCTTGCTTGGAAATTCATTGCATGTACCTAAAGTTTAAATGACCAAATCTCTCATGCCATACTTTACTACTATCATTTGCATGTGTAAGTAGAAAAGAGGAGTCATAGTCAATAAACTTAGTGAAATTATACAACAGTGATTTATGATCTACCTCACCAACTGCAATAATGGAAGTGTCATGCATGTCAAGTACAATAACCGAATCTGATGTAAATTCAACCCTTTTACCTGTTTAAGTGATCTGATAAATTGAGAGAAGATTTATAGAAAGTTTTGGAAGATTTACGACATTCTCAAAACTTCCATTAGGGAGTTCCACTCTTCCCTCTCCTGCAACTGTTATTGGAGTATCATCCCCCATGAGAATAGGAGCTCCAAATCATGAACTCAAATAAGTAAAAACTTCCTCTTTAGCTGCCATATGATTTGATGCACCAAAATCTATAATCCATGAATCAGATGAGGAATTAATTGTGAATGATGATTACCTTTCTTAGGCACATGGTCTTCTTCCTCCTTCTTCTTGCCTCCTTCATGAATGAAGTCTTCAAGGTTATTCTTCTGAAGTAACTATGTCATAAGATCGATCTGCTTCCTCATGCACGCGTGTATTCTTCATGATTGGTTTATTTCAATATATTCACTTGTTTCCCTTCTTCTTCCCTTTTGAATTTGAAGAATATTTGGAACCCAAAGAATCCTTGAAGGGTTTGGAATACCCCTCCCTCTTTGATTATGGATGTAATAGATCCTTTCATTTCTTCTATGATTTCTAATTGGATGACCCTTTTCAAAAGAATCCTTGAAGGGTTTGGAATACCCCTCCCTCTTTGATTATGGATGTAATAGATCCTTTCATTTCTTCTATGATTTCTAATTGGATGACCCTTTTCCATCATGCATGGTGATGCATGTCCTTTGGGATCTTTCATGAGGCCCATATGTATGAGTTTTTTCTACTCTTGTGTGAGAGACTCAATGAACTGAGCCATCGTAGGCATTTTCCAATTTGCTCCCAAAAGACATCTGCCAGAATGGAAATTGGAGGCATATACAACGTATTCTGGTCCTATCTTGGCCAAGATTTTTAGAATAAGTTGTTTCTCTTGTGTAGACTTATCAATACCACATTCACCCAAGCTCAAAATCAAAGATTTAAATTTAGTAAAGAGATCATGTATATTATCAAAACTTTTAGGGTCTAAGGTATCCAACTCTACCTCACGTATATGACCTCACATCTCATCCTGCTTTCCAAAGAGACCTTCCAAGGTGGTCCAGATCTCGTTTGGAGTCTTGCATGCAGAAAAATGAAACCATAGATTAGTAGATATTAACTCAATAAGTACTCATGTGGCCTCATCCTTACAATTCACCCTTCTGGTCTTCTCAAGCGTTGATGTAGGTTTTTTTTCTGTCGCCATCGTCAAATTATACAATTATTTTATTTTGAGTTGGAATGTGGCCTTCAGATTCCATTCAAAATAGTTGTACGGTGTGAGTATTATCACCAGACTTGATTGAAAAAGTTGCATCGTCTCCATCCCTTCTATTGATTCTGAAAATATCCTGAAAACCCAAATCGTGGATTATGAGATATGGCAGACGTTTCTATGGCTGCTATAGATATGATAAAATGGTTATATCTCCTAAACTATGATTTGGGTTTTCGATATTTATGGTGAGAATGAGCATCCTTTTGTTATACGTCTCTGGTCAAAATTTCAACCCGACCCACATCATGGATTTCAAGATATGGCTATTTTACTGATGAAAACCAATTTTCTAGAGGGCACACTGAATCATCGCACCCTATAGAAGGATACATTGTGACTATACTGAATCTTTGTACCTTAGAGAAGGATAGGGTGCGTCGATCCCAATTTTCTATAGGGAAAACTAAACTGTCTCACCCTGGTGAAGAACATAGTGCGACGATGTCACACCTTAGATGTGGATAGGCTGTGTTGATTTTGATAAAAAAAAAAATCTTAAGTTTCAGTGCGACTGTCACACCCTAGCAATGGATAGGCTATGTTGATTGACCATCACACCTTGGAAATGGATAGACTGTGTCAATTCCAATTGTCACACCTTTTGATAGGGATAGGTTGCGACTCTGGAGGAAACTAGGGTTACTCAATAATTAAATCATCTTTCGCTCTTCTTTGGCTTGTCTGGGTTGCTCCAAGTAGCTCGGCTCTGATACCATGTCATTTTTTTATGGAAAAATACACAGGAGACGTAGCTAAAGCATACACAAACAAATCTTATCAAGAAAAGGAAGAGAGATACAATATGAATAATGAGAATCAATGTATATTATGATTTGTTCAATGAGTGAGCGATATTCACTCATATAGGCAATGGCATCCTATCTTAGGAATGCATGCATAATAGTGATGGTCTAAAATTAGAAATTCTAAAATAGAACTAGTCAGTTAACTCCCACTAAACTAGTGTGTCAAAAATAGAAATTTCTCCAACACTTACAATGCCTCTTGAAGTAGTTAGGGTTTTTCCCTGCTAGAATTTTCCACATGCATCCTTTTTGGATTAAATTTCCTTAATTAATTCCTCATTGAACCTCATTAATGAAATTAAGTCATTGTAGTTCGTGCTTCCAAGTGGAACCCATTTCATCTTTAATCAAATTTATTTAATAAAATTTTATTTTCAAATTTTCAAATTGACCGCCTTTTAAAAAATGGATCATGTTTTAATTCCCTGACCATGATAAGTGATTTCTCATCCAAAAAAAACCATCCTATAAGAAATATTCATCATTCCATATTTCCAACGAGTCCTCTTGAGCTAAATTTGGACTTATGGATCTCAAGTTATAGCCTCGGGAATTTTCAATTCCAAACAAATTTACTAGCAAGTCATGAAAGCATAATTGAATGTTATTTTACTTTCTAGGAGGATTATGGAAAAATTCAGACCTTGAAACCTATTCCATTGTATTCCTTGTCAAATTACCTTTCACGACTACATATTGAAAACTGTGTGACGCCTACTTGCGACGAAAGTAACCTTTCATCGTAAAATTGAAGATAAAGAGTTGAATTTTTAAATGTTTTTATAAATCCAGCCCGAGTTCGTCTCTCTTCCAACAGAACCTTTGGCTATCGCCGCAAGAGTGACGGAACCAGGTCTACGTCACACGAGAGATGAACGCGAAGATAGTGGACTCTTATCTCTCTTGCGATGACCTTTGGCTATCGTCGCAAGAGCGACAATTCAATGATGACCGTTACACTATTTGAAAAAGTCAACATTGACCATTACACTATTTGATAAAGTCAACATTGACTTGGTCAAATGACAAAAAATTATCTATAATTTTTTTGCAAATTAGAGATGTTGGGACAATATAATTTCTATAACAACGACGGTTCAGAAAGGTTATTTTTGTGCGGAAGAATTTCACAGAATATTAGAGGTGGGAAAAAAAGTAAAGCGGGTGAAAAGGGTGATGGTAGATGTTATTTCCCTTGCAAAAAATATTTCCTTACACGTCTTGTAAAAATTTTGATAGCAACAACTACAAAACATTGTAGGAAATATGGTCACATTGATGGGGGATCGAATGAATATCATCCCATGGTAATTAGCTATATATTCATTATCTATTTTTATATTGTCAATTATATATATATATATATATATATATATATTGTTTGAATATTTGGTACAGTACACACTAATTTTGCATGATTGTTTGTAATTATAAAGTTATAGTTTCCCTCTAACTTTCTGCAGAATATTGCACCATGTAGTACTAGTAGAAATGATGTTGTACAAGCTAAGGAACATGATCAAGAAAATGAGGATCTCATGGAAGAAGATGATGGGACAAATCAAATGATCCAAGATTTGTTTGCTCAGCTGGATGAGGATGGGGACAGTGGTGGTATTTATGATGAACCTCTATTAGAAAAGGAAAATAAACAACTTTATGAAGGCTCAAGGGAAAATATTCTCTCCGCTACATTGTTGTTAGTGAACTTAAAGGTTATGAATAATTTTTCTAACACTTGTATGACACAAATCCTAAGGTATGTAATATGTTTCATCTCATATTATACATAAATTTTGACTTTTTTCTATTTGTTTTTAGTGCTAATTAATGTGTAAAATAAGAACGCAATTTTTACGATTAATATTTTTTACATTAACTAGTTATGTGTTATGTTGTATATTGTTAGGTGAATTTTTGTTACCATTGTCAAATATTTTACCTCGCACATATCAATATTTGCATGCCATTATGAAAAACATTGGAATGGATTATCAAACTATAGATGCATGTCCTAATGATCATATTATATATTATGGACAACATGCTTGGAAAATAGAATGCCCGCAATGTCTTATCAGTAGATATAGAACCAATCAAGTAACAAAAAGGTTACCTCAAAAGGTTCGTTGACATATTCCCATAATTCCACATTTGCAACAATTGTTCAGGTGTGAAATAATAGCACAATTTATGGATTACCATGCACGTAACATAAATGGATATGGTGTTCTTCAAATGCTTTCCGATGGTTATGCATTTAGGGAAATTGAGGAAAAATGGGAAGATTTCAAAGATGAACCTCGTAATGTTAGGCTTTCATTGGAAGCTGACAACGTTAATCCATTCAAAGAGATTAGGTCTATTTACTCAGTGTGGCCTATTTTTGTTGTCAACAATAACATTCCTCCTTGGATTTCAATAAAGAGGGAGCACATAATGTTGACAATGATTATTTCAGGTATTTGTTTACAATAATTTTTTGAATGTAACATTTTCATTTGTTTCGTTTTTTGCATAATATCTTTTGTTTATTTATTTACTTATATATACATATCATGGTTATAKTAATTATGTGTAATTTAAAACAATTAGGTAAGTACTAGGTTAAATATATGAATGTATATATCAAGCCTATTATCRAAGAACTACTAAAGTTATGGGTTGGCATCACTATGTATGGCATTTGTAAACCAATCAGGGAGAAGAAATTTAAATTCCATGGAATAATTTTATGGACAATTCATGATGCCCCGGGACTAACACATTTTTGTGGTATGTATCATTCTATTTCTCTTTAATACTATACAATTTTTTAAATATATCATACTACATGTTTAATTTTAAATAATCTCATTGTATAATTGACATTAATCCATTTGTTGCAGGTATTCAAACAAAGTGTAAATTTCCATGTCTATTTTGTGGTCCTAAGATGAAGTATCATCATTCAAAAAGTTTAGGAAAGGTGGTGTTTGATGATTATAGGCACCTCTTCCCTAAGAACCATAGGTATCATACTACTGAAAAACATATTTTCAATGGGCAAGAAGAGACTGGTTTAAAACCACGAAGAATGACACCTCACATATGGAGGTTGGAATATAATATAAATATTCAAGGTACGAAATTTATTTATGTATTGTATATCATGTAATGTTTTGAATGTTTATTTTAATCATTGAAATTATTTTACCGCATTTGATAATTATTTTTGTGATTTATGTTATGCTTCATGAAGGATGCCATCACGAAGGTATTAATAATGGGCTTCCACGAGGAATGAAATGTTATCCCACTCAATTCATGAGGTTTCCCTACTACGAGCAGATAAAAATAGCTCATTTGTTTGATACAATGCATATCGGGAAGAATTTGACAGAAACGTTATGGTGAATCATAGATGGTAGGAGGGATAAAGAAAAAAATTGGCAAAATTTGTACTGACATTCAAGAAGCCATTCATGCAATGCAAAGTGTGATCTGATCATATAGAGATGGAATAGACTGAAATAACCTCCCATGGTTATTAACAGAGCAACAAAACAATGATGTAAAATAGTTCATTCAAAGAATTAAATTTCCCACTGGTTTTGCTTCAAACATAAATAATATCTTAACGAAGAAAGGTGAATTTGGTGGGGTAAAAACACATGATTGGAATATCTTCATTAAGGTAATAATTTTGGTATACATATTTATATATATCGGCCTTATACATATTTTAAGTAGTTTTTTTTGTCTACTTTGGTTGAAACAAATAACGATTCATTTTTTTTGTTGCAGTATGTTCTATCGTTATCTCTCCCAAATGACTTTGACAACAATGACAAACAAGTTAGATATTATCTTAGAAAATACATGAGGTAAGTAGTTGTGATTTATATGCAATATGTTCTTTCAACTTTTTGTTGTACTTAATGACATGTGTTTTACTTGTAATGTAATATATTATATTATGTTATGTTGAAACTTGTTATTTTCTTGTGTCATGATCTCATGTAGATGGTTATCATTGAAAGAAATCCATGAAGATGATACAAAGTATTGGAAGAGATAAATTCCTCGACTAATGTGTGAAATGCAAAAGTATATACCTCCAAAAATTTTCAATGCACAAGAACACTACCTCATACACCAAGTTGAGGAGATTGAAATTTGTGGACCTATACACACAAGGTCAATGTGGATGGTGGAGAGGCACCTGAAATTATTGAAGGCTTTGATTAGACAAAGAGCACTTCCTGAGGGTTCTATGGTGGAGGGATATATGGTATATAAATCCATGGTGTATATTGGTCAGTATATTCCTAAATTAACAGCGCCAACTATGCATGTAGTGGATTGCATTTGGGATGTGAACTCCATCAAAACATTTGAAGATCAGGTGCACATGTTGGGGAAAGGTAGAATGGAAAAAAGGAGAGGTAATATATTAATAATTGTGGAGATTTATATACTTAATACATATAATTTTCATTTTTTTGTATATGATCATACTCATTAATATATTAATATATGGTATTTCATAAATTATTAATATTTACCATGGACGTTATAACTAATATTTAATATTGGTTAATTATGATTTTTTTATTCAATTGCTCAAGATTGGGATGCATTGCATTTAATATTGAAGGAAAACATGGGAGTATTTTTCCCATGTTACCAAAGAAGAGGACACGTGGAATATCCCCTCAATGAAGAAGCATCGAGTAAAAGGGGCATTGTTATCAATAAAATGAATAATATTGAATATGATGATAGAAGTTATGGGAGTTTTTTTTCATGCCATTTTAAGATTTATGAATATTCGATTTATTTTCTATTCATGTTGAAGAGGTGTAAAAAATTACAATGGGTATGTTAAAGGGCCCCATAAAAGGGTGGTGGAGTAACATCCAAACTAGATTTTATGTAACCACTTATGAACCTTGAAGGCTTAGGATGACTTGAAGATGTTTTGAACTTTTGATGGATATGTTCTCTTTTGAGAATCATATACAAGATGTCTTTAATCAATTTTAAGTATAAGATAAATTTTGTACCGACAAAGGAGTACAACCATAAAATGAGATATCAACAACATGGATATTGAGTCATCTTCAAAGTTTTTGTTTTTTTCAAGGTTGTTTTGGATTTTTATATTTAAGTTGTTATTGTAGTTACTTAGTTGGATACCATGGAGAATGCCATATTCACCACATTCAAAGTGGATTATGAGAAATAAAACGAAAGGTTGAACTCATTGTAGGATTTCCCTTGGGTATGTGTTCACTTGAGTAACTAGTGGCAATTTTCATGCGTTTTCTATAACAACCACTTGGGTATGTGTTGTTCTTTTCATTGCTTATCCAAAGTCTGATTTCCATCGCTCTCATTCCAAACGTAGAACATTTCTCTTGATATTCATTAGACTATCACCATTTTGAGTACCATCTATTTGGAGACCTCAACATACTCTCCATTTATTTATCTAAAGGATTTTCATTGTATGTGTATGGGTTATTTTCCCATATTTCCACCTAAGTTTAATGAAATGTTGAAACATGTATTAGTTTTATAAATGGGAATGCCTAGAAATGTGAACCCCCCTCCAAACGGGTACATTGAGGGATACATGGTGTGAGTGTGTGTGTGTCTGTGTAATAATAATAATAATAATGATAATAATAATAATAGCAACAACATTAATAATATAATTTTAAGGTCACGGCCAAGACAAACACCAAATTGGTGTATGAGACCCCTTGTTTTTGGGACAACGTACCCCCTTTGCACAACCATTTGACTACTAAATTTTATGGAGGTATACATACCCTACCCCCACTGTTCATCCTTTGAAATTTCATGACATCTCTAAACTTCCTCCACCCAAAACTTTTCAGAAGTTGCAGAGTCTCCAAGGGAAATCCAACTTCCTATGATAGTTTTTCCCTGACTATCCCACTACAATGAAGGTGATCTTGTTTTATTGTATGACCAATCCCATGATAATATCGTAAAATGTAATTTTTAAACTGTGTTGTTAGAGTGTATAGAGTCTAAGAGTGTAAGATGAGTTCTAGTTGTAAATGGATGATATAGTTAGGAGTTGACTTATACTTGTTGGAGTTAACTCATACACACCTAGGATTTCTTTTTCGTAATGTTTTTCCTTGTTTATTAGTCATTATTAATTATCCTATATTTTAGGAAGAATATTCCTCTAGGGATAATATTCTCTTCAGTTTTCACTTCAGTTTGACTAGTTGAGTGGAGTCTAGATGCTACATTGGTATTGTCACCATGCAACATTGGGATCATCACCAGCTAATGCACATTGTCCTTGGGATAATCACTATACTAGCACATTACCCATGAGTCCCTAATATCCTCCTCACTTCACTTTGTTTCAGTCAGTTAACTGAAGACTGATAGACTAGTTAACTCAGTTATGTGGCAGTTCACTCCTGCAACTACCCGAGAGACTAGACTAGGTGGAAGTTTACTCTCGTAACTACTGGTGTGTGTCCAGATCACTGTATACCACCACTATGGCTCATTGGATTCTCCTTCAGTGTGAATTGGTTGAGTTATAAAGAGTATATCATGTGTAAATTATTCATTATTCATTCAGTTAATGACAATTCTTCCATTCTTTCTCTCTTACTTCTTCTTTATCAATTTCTCTCTACAAATGTGTGTGGTATTTTCTAGATAGATCTATTATGTGTAGTTTCAAAACATTTACATGGTATCAGATTCGAAGGACTTCTAGGTAAAATACACACCTAATTATTTTTGTAGGTACTGAAGATTGAAGACAACGGAAAAATAGAACTCCCAAAAGAATTCATTCTCACACCTTACAATTACTTTGGATGGAAGGAGAGGATAATTGTGCATCTTAGAAGAAGAGGATTGTACAGGTTAACCATGAAAATGGAAACAAAACCAACATTAGCCATAGAAAAATCCAAGTATCTAAATCAAATGGATGAAGCATTCAGAATAATTTGCAGTCTCATTTTTCTCAATCTCCTTTTTCACATATCTTCCTGTAAAACCCCCAATGAATCTTGGATCACCATGGAAGGGATATTTGGAAAATAGGATGATATGAGGGGACACATGCTCGAGGTGGAATTTCTCACATTGGATCCAAAAATATTCGACAATCTCCAATATTTCTTTACAAAATTTAAGGATTTATTATCGTAACTCAAGTCTTGTGGGGTTGATAAAGCTAAGGAGGAGAAAAAAATGGTTCTCACCATTCTCTACAAACTTGGTCTTGAATTCTCAGTGTTCATATACACATTATATTTAGTTAGATTCACCTCTAGATCCACCTGGAAGATTCCTTCTCTTGAGGAATGTATCTAATCTATGACACAAGAGCAAACCAAGCTCATCAACATGGGAAAAATCAAAGTCCCAAAGGCACATGCACTTATTGTGAAATATGGAAGCAGTCATAAACATCAGAAATCTAAATATAAAGACAAAAGGAAATCACATTCAAATTCGAAGAAGGAAGGGTACTCAAAACCCTTCACCGATGACTCTGGATCCAAAGGTGAAGAGGGAAGAAAAGGGGAGAAATGAAAATACTTCCATAAAGGATTCCATCCATAATCTGCATGCATGCATAAACAAATAGATATAATGACTCAAATACTTCAGAAAAGTAACCTTTGATATCACATTCGTGAGGGTGCCAAGAAAAAGAAGCCAAAAAATCAGACTCTCGAGAAAGGAAATTCTAGCCATGCCTTGATTGCCATCAACTCCTCTCCTAATGATTGGATCATAGATTCAGGAGCATCACATCACATGGCTTCCACAAAAGAATTTTATTCTTCATTGGATGCATCCAATGGTCCTCCTATTATGATGGGGGACAACTCTCCAGTCGAGGTCACTGGTAAAGGAAGGATTGAACTCACCAATGGAAGCTTCGAGAATGTGTTGCACATTCCCAAACTTTTCATAAATCTTCTCTTCATGTATCAGATGATAAATTTTGGCACCGAAAAGAAAGTAATATTCACACCTGATGCAGTGGACATCTATGACATGAAAACCAATTCCAGGGTTGTTATCGGTGAGGTAAATCATCAATCTAGATTGTATACATTTTCTGAATTTATTGAACCAAATTTTTCTTTATTGCTTACCCATGCTGATGACAACAGTAGGATATGGCACGAATGGTTCGGGCATTTGAAATTCAAATATATGCAACATCTTATCAAGCAAGGATTGGTTGATGGTCTACCAGACATCCATTTCTCCAAAGGAATCTGTGAGGGTTGTGTTCTTGGAAAACACCCTCAAGAGAAATTCGACAAAGGAAAGACTTAAAGAGCTTCGTCTCCTCTAGATCTGATCCATAGTGACCTCATGGGCCCTTTTCTGCATCCATCAATTAGCAAATCAAGGATGTGTTAATTTTTTTTGACGATTTCTCACATTTCACATGGATTTACTTTCTCAGGTAAAAATCGAAGGTCTTTCAACACCTCAAAGATTTCAAATCCCTGGTTGACAGACAGTGAGGAAAGAAAATAAAAGTCCTTTGAACTGATTATGGGGGAGATTATGTCAACCATGAGATACTAAATCTTTTTCATGAGACAGGGATTTAGTTGTAGCACACAGTTCCCTATACTCCACAACAAAACGGAGTTGTTGATCGGAAAAACATATCTCTAAAGGAGATGGCATCCTGCATGCTACATGCAAAGTCACTTCCACATAGATTATGGGCCAAAGCACTTAATTGTGAAACCTGGATCCAAAAAACATATCCTCATAGATCCGTCAAGGATAATACCCCCTATGAGGCTTGGAGCGGCCTCAAACCCGAATTGACCCACTTTCGTATTTTCGGTTCACGTGAATGGGCCTAGATTCCCTTTGAAAAGAGGAAGGCACTTGATCCACAGAGCACTAAGTGTATTTTGTTGGATTCCCCAATGGTGTGAAGTGATGTAGACTCATTGATATTTCCTTGGACTGATTCATCATTGAACGTAGTTTCCAATTTGAGGAAAGTGTCTCCCATGTACCTCAACAGCTAGATGCAGACACCTTTGTTCTTCCACCTATCAGAGATGATGATCATGCACAAGCCAACTCTTCTTCAGATGAGAGTTTTGATTCAGAGGATTCAAATGATCTAGATACAGATTCAGTACAGTCAGATGTAGATTCAGTGCATCTAGATGCAGATGCAAAGCCACAGTAGAGGCCCAAGTGGGCCCAGACTACTCTATAGGATTCAGGGCATCTTGTTGGTGATCTAGCTAATACAAGGAGGACTCAATCTAATTTTTAGGATCCTCCTCTTGCACTCATTTCCATTGAACCATTGACACCCAGGAATATTTTCTTGATTCAGTCTTCAGATCCACAGTCTTATGGCGAGGATGTTGGAAATCCCTTTTGGGAATCCGCTAGGTAGGAGGAATACAACTCCCTCCTCGAGAACAAGACGTGGGATGTAGTTCCCATTCCTTCTTGAAGGAAAATTTTCAAGTGCAAATGGGTCTATAGGACCAAGAGAACAACGGATGGACAAATTAGCAGATACAAATCCATGCTTGTTTCCAAAGGCTTTTATCAAGTGCATGGAATTTACCATGATGAGACCTTCGCTTCATTAGCGAAGATGGATTCCTTACGTTTATTACTTGCCATTGCATCAGCCAAGGGATGGGAAGTCCATCAGATGGATGTGAAGAATTCATTTATTCATAGTGATCTCTCTGAGGAGATCTATATGGATCATCCCCAGGGATTTATGCAGGATTCATCTTTGGTTTATCGACTGAAGAAGTCTCTTTATGGCCTCAAGCAGGATCTGAGGGCATGGTATGCCAAAATGGACTCCTACATGTTGTCACATAAATTTGTACATTATAAATCAAACCTGGATGTTTACATGCTCAGGACGGTTGATTCACTTCTACTCTTATTTATGTATGTTGATGATTTTTTTATCACCGGTTGCTCGAATTCAGCGATTGTTGTAGTCAATAGGATTCTACATGATAAGTTCTTGATGACGTACATGGGTCTGCTACACTTCTTCCTTGGACTCGATATCAGTCAGTATGCATCATGCATCAAACTGTCTCAAGCCTAGTATGCACAAGATCTCCTTGAGATATTTCATATGACAGACTACAAGTCTTCTCTGACTCCTTTACTATCGAGATTCAAACTTGAGGATGGCAAGGACACTCCACTGGTTGACATCATACTGTACAAACAACTATTGGGGAGCTTGTTGTATCTCACACACTCCATACTAGACCTCTCCAATGTAGTTAGTCGACTTTCCAGGTTCATGCAGGAGCCGCATGAGATACATTTGGAAGTTGCAAAGTGTATCCTTTCATACGTATAGGGCACCATAACCTTTTGGATTCATTATGCAACAAACTGTACATTGGATCTCATCGGGTTCACTGATTCTGAATGGGATGGCGATATCACTGATCGCAAGTCCACATCTGGTTACTCACTCGGTCTTGGTTCTGAGCCTATCTATTGGTCAAGCACGAAGCATGATACTATTTCTCTATCTTCATCCGAGGTAGATTACAGAGTGGTAGTTAACATAACCATTCAGGCTATGTGGCTACAACATTTTCTCACTGAGTTGGTAATTCAGTTTCATTGGTCGATCATCATCCGGTGTGACAATTAGAGCACTCTGAATTTATGCAAAGATCCAGTTTAGACGCAACGGACGAAGCACATCGAGATGTGCATGCACTAAATCTAGGACTTAGTACACAAGGAGATCATCGACCTACAGTTATGTCCTTCAATAGAACAGGCAACGAACATCTTCACCAAGACCTTCACTGAGCAGAAGTTTCATTCTCTGTGAAGTCATCTTGGAGTGAAGGACAGAGTTTCCTAGCAACTGTTAGTTCTTC